>RPOG01002185.1:0-20492 GCA_008086565.1 Thalassoma bifasciatum | reverse complement strand
TAAAAAACTTTTGTCCCGTAATTTTCACCTTGTCAAATGTCAGGGTGGTGCAACCGTAACATTAGACTTTTATTTTAAAGTGAAGAGAATAAAACAGGAAACAGGAAACTGCATCAGCCAGAGGAGCCCAAATGACATTTGTGACCAAGTGGAAAAGTTTGTAGATTTCTCTGAAATACTGATAAAAAAGGTTTTTTCACTTCATTGGTGACTGGAACAATTTCCATGTCAGGTGGTACAACCAATGTAATAATGTGAAATGTTATTTTAACATCAAATTATTTATCTTATTCACAAATAAAAGAAATGAAACACACAAAATGAAAATGTATGAGTCACTACAGACACTTGAGAGATACTTGCCAATAATTTCACACAGAAAAAATAACAGGAACATATAAATATATTTACATATATTTGGTTGCACCACCTGACATTTTTGGGTGCTCAAATTAAAAATACTAAAAAATAATGAACCTAAAAACTTTGAAATGTTGGTCAACTACTGAAATCTGTTAGAAAACNTGACATTTGTGACCAAGTGGAAAAGTTTGTAGATTTCTCTGAAATACTGATAAAAAAGGTTTTTTCACTTCATTGGTGACTGGAACAATTTCCATGTCAGGTGGTACAACCAATGTAATAATGTGAAATGTTATTTTAACATCAAATTATTTATCTTATTCACAAATAAAAGAAATGAAACACACAAAATGAAAATGTATGAGTCACTACAGACACTTGAGAGATACTTGCCAATAATTTCACACAGAAAAAATAACAGGAACATATAAATATATTTACATATATTTGGTTGCACCACCTGACATTTTTGGGTGCTCAAATTAAAAATACTAAAAAATAATGAACCTAAAAACTTTGAAATGTTGGTCAACTACTGAAATCTGTTAGAAAACTTAATTCTTCTCTCAGAAATATGTTTTTATCCATTTTCAAAGAACTTTTTAAAAATACGTTTTTAGCCGTGTTTATGTGTATGATGTTTCTATTATGTTTTTTATTCGTGCATAATAGAAACTTATGTATCTTCAAGTGTATGTGGCGTTAACAGTCTGGTGTGTTGACTCCATTCTTGAGGCTGATGAACTTGCACCAAACTGCTCGTTTCTGTCCCTTTTTTTTTTGTTTTGCAGCTTGAATTCGGGGTCGTTTTTGTCCGTATTGACACAACAGTTTGAGAGTGACAGGAAAATGTGGGTATTACAGACACGGAGTAAACATGAAGCAGCGGGTCGACCACTGACCACAGCGACAAAGACCGTCGCCTCTTTGCATCGTGTACACGCTTTAACAGCCAGGCCAACAGTGCTCCAACCTGCTCGTTTCTTATCGCTGTAACAAAAATGAGTTTCCGTCTCTCCAGCCTTATTTAATCTGACTTGAAATTGAACTAATACATGAAACAATATCAGACAAAATATATGAGCTACGTAGATTAGTGAATGATTCAGGAGAAAGGAATGTCTGATGGTTTAAAAAAGCGAATCAAGTATGCACATATTCTTATCTGGAGAATTAAATAAGAATAAAAGGATCTGTGTTAAGCTCAGTTAGCTGTTACAATCATGAGACAGAGGACAGAAATACTCACTAAACACAGAGACACATGGCTCCCTGGATGGTTTCGCTGTCTCGGATCAGATAAGCTCCATCCTTGTTCTTCTTCCCCAGCAGAGTCTCACACTCCGTTTTGCTGATGGCTCCGTGGTAACACAGCGGCAGAGCTGCTGCCATGCTGAGGCGAGACGGCGGCGCACAGAGACATCCAGCGAACTCAACTACTTCTGCATTCTCACAGCTGCTTCATTTCGAGGAAGAGGAACAGATCAATCCTCAGAGATTTCATCCGGGCGCCGGAGACCTGGAGTTCAGCTTTCTGTTTGCTGTTTCTCTGAAGTCTGATGGGTAAAAAGAAACAACAGGTCAACGGTTAAGCGAGTGGAGGTGCTAAATAGAGTGAAAAAAAATTAACCACAGTTGGCCTCACGGTTGCACAGGAAATGTGTCAGTGCACTCAAAAGACGAGGACTGGAGAAAAAAAATAAGGTAGCACATGTGAAAACATGAACGTTTTTGATTAATATCTTAAGTTTGTTTGCGGTGGCAAAGTGTTCATGATTCAGCAGAGAGATGATAATCTGGAGGGGAAGTAAAAACACTTCACTGCGCTTCAGAAGTCCTTTCTTAGTCTGGGTGTTACATCATTTACAGATCCCTACATAAGTTTAAAAATATGTACTGTTTCATCACCTTCAAATCTGCAGTTTCTTTCAAAAAAGAAATCGTGATACCCCCAACCATCCTAACCCCACTTCTGAAACCCTCTCATTGTGTAAAGGGCACTATTTCTGACATATACGCCCTCATTTTCTCACTGCGCCCCTCCTCATTGGAAAATATTAAGATTAAATGGGGGAGGATTTGGGCAAAGTGTTTGCTGATGACCTGTCGTTCGTTATCTTGCATCATATTTTGTGCTTGTCTCTGTCTAATTCAATGTAATTGTAATATCCATAGTACACATTTCACTGAAGAAATTGCAAAAATCTATGTGAATATTGATTATCTCACTATGTGATGCAAATACAGAAACTTGCTATGTTCAAACATTTTGGGCTGAAAACCCCCAAAAAGATGAAAACTGCATTTCCCCTAATGTCTACTGGAAGCTTGGTCTAGAAGTGAACCAGCTCGCCATCGCCATCGTACTAAAACCTCACTTCTTTCAACATTTTTGGTCACTTTGGTTTATTTAGACAGACACGAAAACACAGCAAAGAAGAAGTGTTCACTCTACTATCTCTGCCATGTTTCTAGTGCTTTGGAAAACTTTGGGTGAAAACACCTGAAAATTATTTTAAGATGTCTTAGATTATTAAGTCTTTGCCTTACTGCGTTAAGAAAGGAGATTTTGTATGACTTACTTTTTGCAGAAAGTTTAGGTGTCTGCTCTCGAAAAGCCTTAATACCAGGAAAAAAAAGCCCAACATCAATAATCTTACACCTGCTTAATCTATGTTAGCTATGGGGTAGGTTTTTATCTAAAATTACAATAGAACGCTAGTTTTTGTTTTGTTTTGATTGTCTTAATGTTCAGTGTTTTTTCAATTTTTCACAGTAATGATGCAAGAGAGCACAGAGCAGGTGAAAGTCCCGTCTTTGAGAGGCATTTTTACGCTCTTTTCATTTTTCACAAACAAATATAAAATCAAAACAACGGATGTCACGCAGCCCAAAGCAGCTTGTTTAAAAACTCCTGTGAGATTTCAGTGAGATCTACATTTGCTCAAACTGTAACTGAACTCGTTCATGAATCTACTTGAAAGAGCTCTTTAATAGGAGAAACAAGACTTCCATACCTGAAAGTAGTGAAATAGGGTTTCGGGATGTAGGGTAACAGATAATAAGGTTCTGGAATGAAGGGTTCCAGAATGTAAGGTTTTTAAATGTAGGGTTCTGGAATAGAAGAAAACAGATTGTAGGGCTCTGGAATGTAAGGTTCTGTAATGTAGGGTTCCGAAATGTAAAGTTGTGGAATGTAGGGTTCTGGAATGTGGGGTTCTTGAATGTAGGGTTCTTGAATGTAGGGTTCTGGAATGTAGGGTTACAGATTGTAGGATTCTGGAGTATAGGGTTCAGGAATTTTCAGTTCCAGAATGTAGGGTTTTTTAGTGTAGGGTTCTGTAATAGAGGAATACAGATTGTAGGGTTCTGGAATTTCAGGTTCTGTAATGTAGGGTTCCAAAATGTAAGCATGTGGAATGTAGGGTTCTGGAATGTGGGTTCCGGAATGTAGGGTTCTGGAATGTA
Source organism: Thalassoma bifasciatum (assembly GCA_008086565.1). Lineage (NCBI taxonomy): Eukaryota > Metazoa > Chordata > Actinopteri > Labriformes > Labridae > Thalassoma > Thalassoma bifasciatum. The sequence goes on along the minus strand of RPOG01002185.1, from coordinate 16,661 downwards.
GGGTTCCGAAATGTAAGGTTGTGGAATGTAATGTTGTGGAATGTAGGGTTCTGGAATTTTCAGTTCCAGAATGTAGGGTTCTTGAGTGTAGGGTTTTGGAATGTGGGGTTCTTGAATGTAGGGTTCTTGAATGTAGGGTTCTGGAATGTAGGGTTACAGATTGTAGGATTCTGGAGTGTGGGGTTCCGGAATTTTCAGTTCCAGAATGTAGGGTTTTTTAGTGTAGGGCTCTGGAATAGAGGAATACAGATTGTAGGGTTCTGGAATGTCAGGTTCTGTAATTTAGGGTTCCAAAATGTAAGCATGTGGAATGTAGTGTTCTGGAATGTGGGTTCCGGAATGTAGGGTTCTGGAATGTAGGGTTCCGAAATGTAAGGTTGTGGAATGTAATGTTGTGGAATGTGGGTTCCGGAATTTTCAGTTCCAGAATGTAGGGTTTTTTAGTGTAGGGTTCTGGAATGTAAGGTTGTGGAATTTCAGGGTTCTGGAATGTAGGGTTACAGATTGTAGGTTTCTGCAGTGTGGGGTTTCTAGAATTTTCATTTCCAGAATGTAATGCTCTGGTGTGTAGGGTTCCGGAATTTTCAGTTGCATATTGTAGGGTTTTGGAATTTTTAGTCCTAGAATGTTTGGTTCTGGAATGTAAGGGTCTGGAACGTAGGGCTGAAATGTTGTGTTCTGGAATACAGTATTCTGGAATGTAGGGTTCTGAAGTGCCTTGATGTGTCTTAAAGAGACAGTCGCTTGAATTAGGGATTTTCAAAGACAGATTGAGAAGTAAATAATCAAAGATACGGTTCAATATTTGAAAGCAGCCTTTGATTAATTGCCATTTTTGAGAATTTCATTCTTTTCAGCCCTGCACCAGGTGTAGCTCAAAGAAACTTACAGCACTCTCTGGTGGACAAAAGTTGTAAATAACAAAATAACAGCCTTTACTTTTAATTTCTCCTTTCCCCACCTCATGGATCAGCTGTGACACCGTTTCACAGAAGCTTGAAGCTCCAGCTCAAAGCCGACAGTCATAATGCTCCTCATGGTGTCAGAAACAGAAACGCTGGATCATCCTATTATCATTACCTAATACTGCAGACACATGAATATGCTCCGTTAGGTTCAGCTGTGATTATCTCAGCAGCTTTAGCTGAAGTTTCTTATTATAGAACCGCGCTGACCTCCTGACCTCTCTGACCTCTCTGACCCGGCTGCAGAGGTTTCAGATGGATTCATCTGAATGGAGACAGAGTTTTCCTCCTGATTCCCACTATCCATCATCCCTATCCTACGCCATCATCTTTAACTAATTAAACCCTTTAAGTGATTAAATCTGAAGCGTGTTTGGCCTGATGTGTATACATTACACGTGCTCGGATTAAAGATTTAAGAGAAACCTCTATTAACCTTTAATATCAACCTTTATTAACCTCCAATCTCCTTTACAGAAAGTCACGCTCACTTTCAAAGCCTTTACATCAGAAGTAGCTCGCAAACTGTCCAAAACACAATTGTTAGCAATGCTTTGGTGCTCAAATGTTGAATATAATCTATTTTAGGAAGTTAAGGAGTCGATTGGTTCTTACTAAACTCATATGTGAGGGTTAGCTGCAAAGCTACCGATACAGCAACCAATCAACCGGTGGGTTATGAATGAGAGGCTATTTTGGGGGTGTTAAAAGCGAAACAAGTAAAGGAAAAAATCAGCAGAGAGACAAGAGATATCACTTTGTCCTCAGAAGCAACCGACTTCACTGTAAAGATGAAGAACGAAATTGTTGGCCTGAAAACGATTATTTTGGTTCAGGAAACAAAAAATATTCCACCTTGTTGCAAACTTCTTCAAAGTAGTTACCTCAGCTACCTTTGTTACATTTGTTGTATAAAGTTGTTCTCATTTCATAAGGGAAGCTGGCAAAACTTCAAATCCTTTGTTTGAGGAAGTAACTAAATTCTTTTTGTTTCTGCAAAGAACGGGGTCTCCAACTCACATCTACAGGGGTTTGTCTACATTTTCAATTTCCAACATGTGCGACCATCATTCCTGTTCTCTGTAGATTTTATTGCCATAGAGGAGAGTACTTTTGCTAGAATACTGTAGAAAGGTGTAAATTATTACAATATTTACAAAACAAAAGGAAATACTCAAGTTCGAGAGGAGAATATCAAATACCAAATGTTTCGTCTGTTGTTACTCACATTTGCTGGTTTTCTTTGATCTTTTGGAGCCGTTCCACGCCGCTGTTCGCCAACAAGTCATGTGACTAATCAGAGGGTGCGAGTGGACAGGTAAGCTCTTTAACAGGCCAGAACATAGTGACCTTACAGCGACCTTTAACCTGGCTGTTAACCAGCCAATCACAGCAGAGATGCTGAAACACACAACGGGAAAAACCACGACTGTCTTCATAACGTAGATCAACATTATCATGTAGAGAAAAATTAAGGAGAGTTCTGGAATGTCGGGGTTACCAAGTGCCTTCATGTTTCTTAAAGAGACAGTAGCAGGTTTTCAAAGACACCAGCTTGTCTTTAACCTCACTATTAGTTTCACCAAAGCTGGTTTTAACAAAAGCATTTTTTATCAGCAAACCAGACTCAAATTCAAGCCTTAGTGCTTCATTTCTTCTGATAAACCAATTCTGCTGAGGCCAGAGTGTATTTACCTGTCTCTGTTAACCATTTACGTTCACCTGTTTAGACTTTAACATTACTGTAACTCTCTGCTCACTTTTCCCAGAGCCTGTCGTCGGTGCCGGCTCACTGGATGTTAAATTACATGTGTTTATGTTGAATCCAGTGAGTACAGGGCAGGATGGGCTGGGTACTGTGTGGTTAGAGTCTGAGGAGCTATTAATAACCATCTACAGTTCGACTCCCACTTTTACAACACAGATTACCCACACTCAGTCTTCAACATCACTCATCAGACGTGAGGACTCCAGCAAAGTTTTCTAAATTTACTCTGCTCTCTGTTGTATTGTTAGTGCAGCTTTAAAAGCCTTCATATCTTTAAATCAAACTCTTTATATGAGACAAATGAAAAACTACCATGAAATAATTCCTCCCCTTAAATAGGCTCCAAAGACTATTTGGAAAGCTTTTGTTTTTTATAAAGACTCTGTTTCCCATGAGCACCAGCACCCACTGTCCTAAAAAGGTGACTCTCACCAGTGTTTGTTGTGAAGCAAATCAATGGAGAGAAAATCTTATTTTTAACATAACTATGTTCAAGACAACTTTTCCCAAAGCGACAAGGAAATATATTTATTTATCCTTTGTAAGGGGCCAACGATCAAACTTTGTAAACGCAGTCTGTCGTGTAGTTTAGGGTTTTTTTACACCAACGTTGTTTGGTCCCGACTGAAATGATGGGTGTGGACCTTCGTCGGACTAAAGACCAGAGAGGTGACCTCGGTCCAAACCAAACGGGACCACAGTTTGGTTTATGCCCAGAGTGAAAGCGTTACTCTGAAAGATTTGGACCTTCGTACCACTGACAGACAATTACGACAGGCCAAATACCTAATATATATTTATATATAAGGGTCACTGACAAAAAGAGGGTTTAAAAACGTATTTTTAAAAAGTTCTTTGAAAATGGATAAAAAAACATGTCTGAGAGAAGAATTATGTTTTCTAACAGATTTCAGTCGTTGACCAACATTTCAAAGATTTTAGGTTCATTATTTTTTAGTGTTTTTAATTTGAGCACCCAAAAATGTCAGGTGGCGCAACCAAATATATGAAAATATATTTATATGTTCCTGTTATTTTTTCTGTGTGAAATTATTGGCAAGTATCTCTCAAGTGTCTGTAGTGACTCATACATTTTCATTTTGTGTGTTTCACTTCTTTTATTTGTGAATAAGATATTATTAAACTACAATTTTATTGTTTTCACATTATTACATTGGTTGTACCACCTGACATGGAAATTGTTCCAGTCACCAATGATCACTTTTTTGGAAAAAATAGTCATAAAGTCTCTTTAGATGTTTGAAAAGGTGAACCAGTGTTTACAGTGAACCCGAGGAGACCGACTACGTCAAAGGACAAAGGACAAAATAAGAGAAGTGAAATTTTATTTTCAGATTACAATGCCAACGTCCACCCTGACATTTGACAAGGTGAAAATTACGGGACAAAAGTTTTTGACATTTCTCAACAGCTTTAAAATTCTTTTTGTTTGAAAAGAATGTTTTATTTAAAAAGGTTCAAGCATAAAATAATGCCACTGTATTTTTAATTTCCATTTACAATAACTGACATTAAATTTTTAGAGTTTAATTACTGTGGATACTTGTCAGGACGGTTGCACCACCTGACATTTTGGGGGTTTGAGGAACCAAAACACAAAAAAACATGTTATATTTTCATAGTTTAAAGATGTGTTCAAATAACACAGGTTTCATAGAATAAAGAAATACATGTGATGAAATACTCAGTTCATGATGGAAGGAAATATTGCTCATAAGGGACGTCATGTCATTGACCCGTACACAAGAGCCTGTGTGTAAACAAATACAAATCAGATCAAGTACTTTTTGGTGTTGCTGGTTGCACGAGTGTTGTCTTTAAACAATCAAAACCATCTTTATTGTGGAAATCTGGAAGAAAAAATCATCAACTCTGAGTTCTGTCTGAATGACCTTTGACTCTTGAACAGTTGCAAATAGAAATAAAAGTCAAAATGAAGCTTGTGTATTAAAGAGAGTAGCCCAGCTCTTGTGCACCATCTGACTGAGTTAGTTTCCTGTTTTTCCTCTTTACCTTCAGGCTGCCTTCATCAAACAGATCCTCCGGGACTTTACAGGCGATCAGGGCGTTTGGTAAATCCGTGAACTGCACATCCACAGTGGCCTCCTCCTCTCCACGTCCATTCTCTGCTTTCTGCATCACGACTCACAGCTGAACACACAACCCTGTTTGCAGAAAACACACAGGAGAGACAGTGATGCTGAGAGCTGGCTGACGCCCTTCATACCTGTCTGTCACCGTCACTACTGACACTCACCGACACCGCTGCGGGGCTCCTGCACCATAACACCGGGTTATCACAGCTCACTCACTGCTGTTTGACTCCAACAGATGTAAAAGCTCCTCAGTGAATTATCTCTGAATCTGCTCTAAGCTGGTTAGCAACTTCTGCTAACCCACAGACCGATCAGCCACTTCACACACGCGAGATTCCCGCGAGACTACCCGAGATTATTCATTCACCCAACATTCACACTGGCAAGTGGTACCCAATAAAAAATAAGGTTCAAAATTATTATTTTTTAGTGATTAACTGCAATCGAGCCGTAATAACAAATTGTGAGCGATGCGCAGAGGATAAAGGAAATGACGTACGAGACGGAGCTGTGATGACTTTCCGGTTCTGTTCACTTTCCTTAAGAATAAACGTAAAATCATTTTCTGTCAAGATAAATTTAACTTCGACATACAAAACATATTCTTACACTTTTAATTCTGTTTCCAAACCTTACACTTGTTCCATAAACTCATCTCTAGAACATTCTACCGCAACGTAATTGGATTGAAGACTTCTAGTCTTTGGAATTCCGAGCATCTGTGGAGCACCTGAATGCATCATTTCTAATAGGCTTTTTATTCTTATTTCATCAGTTACATCCACACTTCCCTCCATTATTGTGTTGTTTTAAGTAACCTGTCATTGCAAATCTTTTAAGGGGGCAACTGGAATATAAAAAAAAGTGTAATACAGATCAAAATACAACTATTTTCAGCTCAAATTTCCATTGATTGATTGATTGAATTCCATAGTTGATTGTGTTCTTCTTTTATTCTCTTTTTTATTGTATATTTGTATATATTTATTATTCTCATTTCCATGATTGGGCTTGCTCCGGGGCCAGGGTAACCTAATTTCGTCCCACGCATGTTTTACATGGGTTGAATGACAATAAAACTCCTTGAATCCTTGAATTGTGTTGTTTTAAGTAACCTGTCATTGCAAATCTTTTAAGGGGGCAACTTTGAATATAAAAAAAGTGTAATCCAGATCAAAATACAACCATTTTCAGCTCAAATTTCCATTGAACAATGACAAAAATTGATCAAATATCAATGTCAGCTAAGATAGTACTTCAAGTCAACACTCTGCCCTCTTGTGCTGGATATGCATAATGCAGGTTATTGGACTGTGTGTAATGGTTGTGTGTGTGCGTGTGTGTATGTGCGTGTCACCTCAAGTGGTGCTAGTCCCTGGGTGGCAGAGGGGTTTAAGTCGCAGGTCATGTGGGGATCAGAGTCCATATAATCCTTTAGAGAGAGAGAGAGAGAGCAAAAGAGAGTGAGTGAGAGAGAGAGAGAGAGAGAGAGAGAGAGAGAGAGACAAAGAGAGTGAGAGAGAGAGAGGTAAATTGTATTTGTCTAACTCTGCTTAAGGTGCAGTCCCAATTCCAGAGCCACGGCCTCAAACAGCTACAGGACCGTTACTTTAAACCGTAACTTGAACCCATTTGGATACCACAAACTGTCTTGTGAGACCCCTTCTGATTTGGAACCTTCTTAGGTCGATTCTGGTGCCGAGTTGGAAACACAGACTCAATTTAAAGCCTCGGAACAACTTCAGAGTTACTCGAGGATTAAGTCGTCTTGTGAGGTTTGAACCTCACCCTGAACATCAGAGCCATCTTTGGGGTTTTTACTGGAATACCTGGGACAGTCGCACTCAAACTTTGACTTTTGGATCCCATCCAGAAACTGCAAACTTCTACAGCTTTAAAGGCTGAACCTCCTAATTTGAGAATACCTTGGTCAAAGTAAGTCTCAAAGAATTTTCCTCAAACATTTCAAATGGCTCATTCAGGCTCTCGCCCAAACCCAGCCCTGGCAAAAGGCGCCGTTTACCACAGCCCATTGAGTATTCATCCACACATGGATACCCCCAGAAGAAGAGATGTAGAGGAAGCGGAGGAGGAAGAGGACGACGTGGAACTAGCCGAGGAGGTAGGGGAGGATGTTTTGATGATGGAAGAAGCGGGAGAGGCGCAAGAAGTGGAGGAGAGCAGAGAAGACAGGAGGATTATCTCAGTGGCCTTGTTATCAAATGGAGTGAGGAGAGAGAGCCAGGGAGGAGCTGAGCGCCCAGAGGAAAACGGGGATGAAGGACTGGAAGTCGCGTTGGAAGAGCTGGACTTGATAGATGAGCAGGCGAGAGTGAGAGAGAGCGAGGCCAAGATTAAAGACACTCAGGTGGTGAACCGACTTCACTTTTCACCACTGCTCACCGTAAAGAAAGGTCGAGTGCAGATTTTGGACACCAGAGACGATGATGATGACACGGGGGAAGAGGTGATGGTGGCAAGTCCAGGAACGAGGGTCAGGTGGGAGAAGACCAATGACAGAGGCAACGGGTTAAAGGGGAATCAGATCGTGTTGAAAGCTGATGTTACAGGACATGTTCAGGACAGAGTCGCTCCTTTCAAAGAGCTGGAGGAAACCAAACCGTTATTCACATCTGACAAGGACAGAGCAAAAATTGTTAGCCCACCTGCTGTTCGTAAACTCACAGATAAAGTACTGAGTCCTGCTCCCGTGAGGAGAATGGAACAAGCCAATATTCAAGTCTTGAATGTGCAGGAAAATAGCAAACCCTTCGAAACAGTTAGTGCCATCAAAGTAGCATCCAATCAGAGCAACACACTTATCAGGGAGAACGAGGACAAAATCAAAAACATTGATGTGAAGGACAGCTCCAAGTTTGTCAAACAGGCGGTGGAGTCTGTCAGCACTAACATCCCTCAACAAAAAGAGATTCGTGTTGAGGTGAAAGTGGAGAATCAGGGAACCAAGAAGATTGTGGAAAGAGCCATGTCCCCTTCTCAAGATGTTCCAGACATCAGGGGGAAAAGAGAAAACCAGAGGGTGGAGAAAGCAAACCCGGCCTTCGCACCTTTGGAAGATACGGTTCAGACAGAGGTAGAGATTGAGAAACCCAGGATGGTGGAGCTCATCAAGAAAGAACACGAGGAAGAGCACATGCGACAGGTCGGGGTAAGTGCTCTAGCAAAAATTGTTAAAGAAAGACAGAGCAGGGAGGAGGAGAGGAAGACAGGTGAGCGTGTTAGAAAGTCATCCAGTGAGGAAGAGTATCCAGAGAGGGTCAAGGTAGAGCCCTCCAGCCGGGTGCAGCAGTACGTCGATGAGGTGATGTTAGACGTGAACGAGGACGAGGATTTGGACCAGGTGGAGGAGGCTTATGAGCTTGAAGAAGACAGCGAAGGTGAACCTGAGAAGCCTGAAGGTGAAATTTTATCTGACGAAAACAACACAACCACCGATGGGGGGAGCGACCTGCAAGAGCATCCTTCACCCATCAAGGAAGCAAGAACAGACTGGAGGGAGAGCTCACTGGAAGATCTACAGGAGCAGGCCCTGGAAGAGGATGAGAAAGAAGGAGATGTGGAGGAGAAGGTAGAGGAAGGAGTAGAGTTTGCAGAGGAGCCTGTCACTGTTCTGGACGATGAAGTTGAAGAGTTAGAGGAAACGTTGGGGAGGGAAATCCAAGAACAACAGCCTGCTGCTGTTTCTCCTCCTCCTGAAGATGTTAAAGTCAAAATAAAAGATGGTATTCAGGGTGCTGGGAAACAGACACACGGGGCGGGTCAATCAGAAATGGATGAGAAGTCTGAAGAAGATGTCAGAGAGGCCAAGTTGGGAATAAATGAAAAAGTGAAAGGACTGAAGCAAAAGATGGAGAATGGGGTCTTGTATCCTGAGCAGCAGTCGCCATGGAAAGTAGACCTGGATGCACCAAAAGTGGTCTCAGCCAGGAGAAAAGACACAGACTGGATTAAAAAAGACCAGACCAGAGAGGAGAGGGTGACAAAAGTGAAAGACTGGAGGAAAGAGCTGAGACCTGTGAAAAAAGATGGCTGGCAGGCTGAGAGGGGGAGGAAGGAACTGGCGAGAGAAGCGCTGAGAGAGGCTGTGAGAGAAGCAGCAAAGTCTCCAGACCGGAAAAGTCCTAAAAGTCCATCCAGGAAAGTGGACTGGATCAAGGAGCTGAAGTCGGTCATCAAAGATGAAACCCTGAACAGAACCAAAAAGAGGGACGAGCAGGCCAAGAAGAAGCGGGTGGTGCTGATGGAGGATGGACAGTCGTATATGCCTCAGCGAGAGGAAATGACAGAGGAGAAGGGCGAGGACGTGAAACTGGTGTCACGCAAGAAGGTGGAGAGTCCTCGGCCTCCTCTGCGTCGGAACTGCAAAACACCTCCAGACCAGGACTACGAGATCTCTCTTTACGTCAAGGTAACACACTAACCTTTCATGAGTACTAACATCAGAGTTTGTTCTTGGTTCCTGGGTTCACTCGCTCGGTTCATACTCAGCTTCCTTTTTGGGACGAGGGATGTGAGCTCTGAATTGGTTAAGTTGGACTTGTTTTGGAGTTGCACTCAGCAGGAAAATGGTATGAATTTGGAAAACACCAGATTACTGCTGAAACAACATTCACATGAGGCTGAGCGGTCTCGTGGAGTGCTGGGGGCGAGACAACAAAAAAAGGCAATGCAACCTTTCACGGGCAAAACAACAGGATGTAAATCTGTGTAATCCTTCCCGTTTGCCAAAACAAACTAAAACTCAGACCTTCATTTTCTGTAGGTAGCCTGAGATGTTCAATCATGTAACGACCCCTTGTCTGCTGGCGTGATATCGACGACCTCTGGCCCATAATCTGATGTGAGTGAGAGACAGAGACAGACAGCGAGTGAGGGAGAGAGAGAGAAACCTCATCTTGATCTCCTTACGTTATCTTGTTAAGACAGTGATTCCTAATCTGCCAGGTATGGAGGCCTATCGGCCGGGCGTGCAATCTAAAGGTTGTGGACAATACAGACACAAAGGTATTCGTCTGCGCGTGTGTTTTTCTCACAGCGTAGTCTTAAATGAGCTGAGAATAGAAGGGAGCAGCCTCCTGGAGGCCAGCAGAGGTTTAAAAAAAACACAATCATTTCTGAGCCCTGCTTCACATGTAGGCACAAAAAGCTTGTTCTCTGTGGGAGCTCACACACAAACAATGGCGTCCTTTGTCAGAGGCACTCTGCTGGCAGCCACAGCTGAGGTTGATGGAAAAATTACAGGAAGGCTCAAGTGTGTTCTGCGTAGTCAGACTCAACAGCACTTGAGAAGCACATTTGGAACATTGAAAATAGACAGTGAATAATGGAGGATTACACTGAGTGGAGGCAAATTTGCAACATGTTCATCTTGACAGCCGACACCGTGGTGCGTTGTCAGCTTCAGGGCAGTGATGAGTGATCAAAAGTCTGCTGCAGCCAGAAGCATGCGGGCCGGGTTAATCTCTGCGTTCTCCCTCTATAAGCTGATTAGCTCGCTGTTTCTTTTTTTTTTTTTTTGCTGACAGCTCTGCTTTCTTTCTTTAAGAAATTTAGATGAAGAGCCTTTCTGCATTCCTGGTGGTCATGAGAAACCTTGACCAACCTAAGAGTGCACACAGAGGTTCACATGCTCTGAATATTTACACCACCCTCTCCACCACGCGAGAATCTATCATGATTCATTCAAGATGTTTGGGAATCTGTGTGTGGAAACTTTCATTACAGGAAACTTCCCTGTTAAACTTAAGGTTCACAATAATGATTTAAGATACTTGACACTTCATGGCATTATATAGATAAGTTACCTGAATGTCTCCTGGTTAACTCTGTAAAGATATTGTGCCTCAAAGAATTAAGACTGGTACGATCTTTCTGTCCCTGCTGGAGCACACTCACAAACACTGGATTGATTGTGTGTGTGTTTGTGATGAAGCACAGATTCCACTGCCACCCACTCCACAGTCAGACTCCATCATCATCGTCATCATCATCATATAAAATCCAGAGAACACTCTCAAAAAAACAAAAAAAATGTTTAAATTCACTGTTATGCCATCAAGGGTTTGGTGCAAGTTAGATAAAGCCACATGATGTTGCTTTACCACAGATTTTCCTTTGAGACAGTTTGATATTTGCCCTGACAAAGAACGATTGTGCGTGGAGACACTAACATACCAGAGACAACAAAAAAAGAAAAAAAAATCAGTGAGTGGTCTGAGGAGCAGGCAGATGGACATGAGGAGAGAAATGGAGCTGGTTGTTGATTTTTCTGCCTTTGTTGGGGAAGAGTTTTTCAAGAGGCGACCGCTTTAAGAACGTCTCAACTCAAATAGATCTTTCAACATGTCTTTGTACGACATTGCAGTCCAGAAACTAGGCTACCCAACCATTCAGCTGTACGTAAAGGTAAGCAGAGGTTAGGGGTGGAAGTATACTTTGACCTACAGTCATGGTGCCGGAAATAGCAGTTGTGTGTGTGTGTGTGTGTGTGTGTGTGTGTGGGTGTGCAGGCTGGAAGTGATGGGGAAAGTGTTGGCAACTGTCCGTTCTCCCAGAGACTCTTCATGATCCTGTGGCTCAAAGGAGTCATCTTCAACGTCACCACCGTCGACCTCAAACGGTAAGAAACTACCCGAACAACTTCATGCTCTCTTCTACTCTCGTTCTATCTGTGATATTTCTCTCTCTCTTTCTTTCTGTGTTATTTCGTGCTGTTAGAAAGCCAGCTGACCTTCAGGACCTCGCTCCCGGAACAAACCCTCCTTTTGTGACGTTCAACGGCGAGGTCAAGATTGATGTGAACATGATCGAGGAGTTTCTGGAGGAGAACCTAACCCCCCCACGGTGCAGGAACACACACAGAAACTGTGAATCACATCTGTTGTGTCAACTGTAAGTGAAAACTATATAAATAATACATTTACTGGACTTCTTTTCTCAACCAGATACCCTAAACTGGCGGCTAGACATCCAGAAGCGAACACAGCAGGCATCGATGTCTTCGCCAAGTTTTCAGCCTACATCAAAAATCCACGGAAAGATGTCAACGAAGGTGAGAGGAGGAGAGAGCTGAAACAGCCGACACAAACTGCCAAACAAAGCCTGAGTGACGAGATCCTTCCTCTCCTTCTTCCTGCCTCTGTTTCAGGTTTAGAGAAAGCCTTGCTCAAGTCTCTCAAACGACTGGATGAATTCCTGCGCACTCCCCTGTCAGAGGAGATTGACGCCAACGCTTCAGGAGACGTTCCCGAGTCCACTCGGAGTTTCTTAGACGGGAACGAGCTCACTCTGGCTGACTGCAACCTCCTGCCTAAACTCCACATCCTAAAGGTTAACAGCCTGACTTTGCACTCCTGGAATACACTCACTAGTCCTGCACACTAACCCCCTCCCTTTTTTATTTTCATCTGCAGATTGTAGCCAAGAAATACCGCGGCTTTGAGATCCCAGCAGACATGACAGGAGTGTGGAGGTACTTAAACAGCGCCTACAAGAGGGAGGAGTTCATCAGGACCTGCCCGGCTGAGAGGGAGATCCAGTTTGCCTACCTGGATGTCGCAAAGAGGATCAAATAGAGGAGGGAGAGAGGGAGAGAGAGGAAGTAGATGCAGCAGAGGGATTCAGCTCCTGTTTTTTTAATGATACTGCCTGTGTGTATGGGTTCACGTGTGTAACAGGTTGAGTTGTCAAAACTTTTTAATGATCTTTTTACAAATATTAATCAGCATTTATTACAAGTCTTGCAGTTTTTCTTCTTAAAGATGACGACAGGGCCAGTTAGGTCTTTTTCATTTGTATATAAACTGAAATCTGCTGCTTTAATTCTTCTAAAATCCTGTAAAATTTAATTTTTATCCCTTAAGAACATCTCCTTAATTGTTCTAACAAAGACAGCCTCTCGATAAACACATGGTTTACTTTTGAGTGCTACAAGTTAAAGCTTCTGTGAGGAGTCTTTTTGGCGCCCCCCTGTGGAGTTTTTGCCTACCTTACGTGATAAATTGAGCCTGAAATTTGCTGACACTATTTAAATAATTCCAGATTTTCTTTTAATTAGGAATTATCTTTTACGCCTTACTCAATGAAGCCCATTCATAACGTTTATAACACTTATGTACCGACTGCTTGGTCGATATCTCCGACTGAAAATGGGGGATTCTGTATAAAATACATGACCCTGATCTTATCCTCATTCAATCATGAATTGTTTTAAAGAATCAGTAGCTGCATTCACTTAAATATTGCTTTGCTAGATACGAGTCTTTCTATTTGTACATTTCATCAGACAGCCAATACACTTCATGTTAACCCTGCAGTGCTGATGATACTATCTTCACGTGTGATTTATTTCTTTTGTATGTAACTCGATGGGATTTGGTGCAGGATGGTCTCACTGGGTTTGACTTTCTGATGGAAAGATTCATGTAGTATTTTTCTATTAACAAGGATGCAAATGTTTTGGATGAATATTTCCACAGCGTTATTTTGTTGAATCAACTGCTTCATTGTTGGAGACGTAGACTTAGGAGAGTGTGTTATTTTAGACTAGAAGCCGTTCTGTGTTTGCAGCCTCCTGTGTTCTGGCCTTACATCCTCTCCGAGGAGAATCTTTAATAAACTGATTTTATCACAACTTCTTTTTCCAGTTCATGTCAAATTATCTGTGATTTTATGATACCCTAACACACACGTAACTCTACGGGATGTACAGACTCGCACACTCATCTCCGGGACGACAGTGATGGTGACCTCTGCGGAAACCCTCTGAGTGTAATGACCCACAGTTTGCACATCCAAACGGCAAACACACAGCTCAGTTACCATAGAGACGCCCAGAGGAGGAATGTTCCTGTCTTCCTAATGTGGAGCTGAAGTCGCCGCTGACACCAAACGACCTGCTCTGTACCTGTGCGAGCAGCCGTCAGCGTCTTTCGAGTGACCCCTGAGCCTTCGTTGACCTTTCTAATGAACAACTAAAGAGAGAGTGTGTATGTACAAAAATAAAATCTCCATCTTTATTGTCACAGTGAGTTTTGCCATGCTAGAAATCACCTTTATTTTAACGTCATCGCACACAATAAAAAATGTGTGTTTGTCTCATAAGGGGAGGGGAAAAAAGGGTTAAGTGGGTGTTTGTTCTTGCGCCCGGCCATGAGCGCACGTCGTCTTCTTTGATTGGTCAGTCCTGTTAATTAATGAGTGAAAGAAAAGCTCCGAGTCCTGGCTGGTGCCGGAGTCAGGGAAGGGGGGGGGCTTCCAGATGCCACAGTGATACTCTCCGAGCGCTCAGAGGTCAGAGAAGAGCCAGAGGAGGGGAGGAGGGATGTATGTATGTATGGATGAATGGATGGATGGATGGATGGATGGATGACTAAATAATCTGATATTTGAGCTTGATTTAGCTTTTCTAAACTCACATTTCTCAACTCTTCACTTTGTGTGAAGGAAATCCCTGGATTGCCTCAGAAATGCAGTTTGAGATGCAAAGAGCTTACCGTACACATGATGCTGAATTGATGGATGAATGATAGATGAATGGATGGATGGATGGTGAATGAGAGGTAGGGAGAATATGGAGGATCAGTTCTGGGAGCAGTACTTCCAGAAACACACTGTTGAGGATAAAAAAAATACAAAACGTTTCATTACTCAACAGTTCCAGCACTCACAGACATTTGAGAGACATTAGTGATAATCTGTGTGGAGCTAAAGTTTCAGCCCTTTCACCTCGTTTGTTGGTCTTCCTGCTCTGTGGAGGGAGGGACTTCCTGAAGTTTCGACCAGTCAGACTGGGAACAGCAACGTCTGCGCTGGTTTTGGAGGCGGTGCTGTTAACAGATGCTGGAGTTGTGGTTGTTTGCTTCAACCTTTCTTCCACACCTGCAAGCTTCAGGCACAGAGGACAGCTTTAGAAGATGAGCTCCCTTTCCTCTTCGGCAGGTAATAAGGGAACTAAACAATCACAGTGGTTTCCTTTTTGAAATTTGTATGTATAGGTTCATTCCCAGGACTTACCAATCTATTCTTTCTCCCTGGGTTTCTGCCATTTGCTGGAAAAGAAAAGAAAAGTCTTCATTAAAAATGTCTTGGATTGTTCTCAACACCAGATGAGGATGAGTGTTTCAGCACCTTTACCTCGTGGCATGATGGTGATCCGTGAGCTCAGGGTGCTGTTGAAAGTCCTGTGCAGCTCCTCCAGCGCTGAGATCATCTTCAGCATCTGGGCTCTTTTATCTGGACTGGTTGTCCCATGGTTGGCCGCCCTCACGTGTCCCGTTGTGATGGTTCCTGCTGTGGTCCTGTCTGTCAGTCTTGTTATCTGGTCCGTCCTGGCTGCTTTAGTGCTCAGGAGCCAGTGTTTCAGGAACTGGCTTGGGGACTTCTCTGGTGTGTGGGTGAGACTGAGAGGAGCATGGGGTGGTTTCATAAAACCTGCACAGAAAAAAGTCAGAGGAATTAATGAGGTACTGAACAAATTCCCCAGAATAATCAACATGACATGCAGTGGTTCCCCTGAAATATTCCTAAACACACACAGATTCACTCAGGACAGATTCCACAGCTCTGACGCCGCCTGCAGAGTTGCTAAGGAGCCTTCAGCTGTGACATAAGAGCTGTGTGTTTATGTGTGTGCGCGCAATGACGTGGGAGACGCTCTTGCATTGAGACACTCAGAGAAAACTCTCTCTGTGAGGAATGAGAGGAATGTCAGGAGGTCAGTGAAGCTCTTGGACCTGGGTCTGTAGTTGTCCCATTACAGGTGGAGCACTATGTTGGAGTTTTAATGGTAGAAATGAACTTCAGCTGCACTCAAAGAGACATCGTTGGCTTTCTTACCTCTCTCAGTTGGTGCAGCCTCAAATCCCATCACAGGAATCAGCAACATCATCCCGACTAACTTCACTAAAGACTCTGGGGCTGCTCTGTTAAACATGGTGGCTGTTAATAAGCTCTTCAAAGAAACAGAAAATTTTCTATAAATTTCACTTTTGCTCTTATTCTCTGAAGGGCGTCTTCTCTACAGGTTTTCAAAAACAGTCGGTCGGTTCTCCTCAGCTCATCCTTCAGATTTCCTCTTCCCGTCAGAGATGCTGCAGATGTTGTCGTTTACTCTGGCAGCTTTAAAGCTGGTCTGCGTGTTCCTGGCTCCTCTGGTTTGTGTTTTTGAGTCTTTCAGCTCTTCCTTTGATAGTTCGTTAATGCAAAAGCTCAGAAAAGCTCCTCGGTTGTGATAGGTAAAGGTTAGTTATTCCTCCACGAGTCAACCAGATGTTGGTATTCGTCGGCTCTCCTCGAGTTAATCGACTAAAAAACAAAGTTTGTCTCTCCGTTTACTTCCATTGATGCGCCTCTTGAAGAAGGCTTGTCAAGAGTTCCTCGGATGCGTCCTTTTTCCTGACGCGTTGGACCAGCTCGGCGTCTTATAAACCCTAGTTTCCTCCCGTATCCACCAATGACTGTCCTCTGAGGCTCCTTGGCCTCGCCTCTTCCTCCAGGATGGATCGGTGACATTTAGGGAGTTTGGCGGCGAGCTTTGTGTGTTTGGTCAAAGCTATCTTCCTGTGAATGTGCTGCGTGTGTGTGTGTGTGTATGTGTGTGTGTTGAAGGCTTGTGTTTAACATGTTGTGTGTGTGGCCCCGGCTGTATAAGCAGTGATAAGGTAGTTCTTAATATGTTTGCTCGGGGGCCACAGAAACAGAAAGGCCCTCTGACGCATGAGGGCCTGGAGCCACACTGACTGCACACACACACATGCACACACACGTATACACACAAAAAGCTCGCAAATA
>RPOG01002184.1:81623-103987 GCA_008086565.1 Thalassoma bifasciatum | reverse complement strand
GAGAGGATCAGTAGGCTTTGGCCTTTTTGCTACAGTTATAGCGAATAGGTCGACTGTTTCTCCAGTTCAAATCTGGTAATTTGAGTATCTTCAAAACTAAAGAAAGAAGGTCACAATGTGCTCCCGACTGAAATTATAACTTGCTAAACTGAGTTCATTTCTGCTGTAAAGATTATCTTTTTGAATGAGTGTGTATGGGGCCTTTTGATGCTTCAACAGCCTGCCTCAAGTGGACACTCATGGAACTGCACCAATAACATATCCAATCGACTGCAGCTTGGATGTCACTCTCAGAAATTGACTTCGGAAGTTTTGGTGTCAGCACTTGATATTTGCATCAATAACTACTCTCTCTTGTCCATTTTGGGGCTGCTAAAGGAAACACACCTGAGTGAGCCTTTTTAAAAATGTCAGTGATTCTTTCAGATGAGGCGAATGACCTGGAGGCTGCTGACAAACTGAGGTGTTTGGAGAATCTTGTGAAGTCTGGCGGCATTGTCCAGGCGAGGTCAGGTGGATATTGTGACGTCACATCCTAAAGGTCAAGAGTGAGCCTCCAGAAAGAGTCAGGAGATGTGAATGTGGGTTTTATTTTGAGCCAGTCATATTAATTTAACCCTCTACATTTTTATCCAGATCTGTGATGAAGTCCACTGATGAGAGAATTTGTGATTTTTCCATTTCTCTTCAGCTATTTCATCAGAGTAACGAGAGGTATTGCATTCCACTCGGGTTACCCCATTCTGCGATTTACATGCATGACAAATCCCTCCTGTTCTGTCAGACAGAGCCCGCCTTCATTAGGGATCAGCATGAAGTCATTATAAAAACTGCCAATCTCTGCAGCGGAAACCTTGGAGCTGAGGACACGACGCCATCATCGGAAACCTGCTTTAAAAAAAATGGATAAATTAAAGATGTAAATATTTCATCAGGTGGAAGTTGATTTCAGGTTAAAGGCCGTTTAAGATGCACGACTTCAACAACATGAATCATCTTTAATTCAGAGGTCACGCTTTCATATTCATGTTTCCTGCTTTGTCCCGTTCGAGCCGAACGTCCTTGTATCCGTTTTGTCAGTTATCTCTCCAGCACAGCACAGCACGACACGCCAACTTTGAAAATGTTGACGAGAGCTGGAGGGGAATACTGATGCAGTCCCCCGAAAGCACCGGGCACAAACACACACATTGTAATGCTAATTAATTTAAAAACTCATCATCTCCTGTGTCTCAGAGAGGAATACAGACAGACTTCATCACAGATCACTCACTCAGCGTTCCTTCCTATCCGGCTGCCGACTGTGCTCGCTGTGCCCGATGTCTTTCATCAAGAGTCCTCATCACTTTTCACAGGTAGAGACCGAATGCACGCCACGAGCTCCAGCTGTTAGCCTGATAAGAGCCGAGCCAAAAGTTGACCTCGTTTTTGAGGTCTCCTCACTGTTTGTGAGCGGAAACAAAAACTCAGGATGAAATGACGATGCAGTTTTCTGTTTAATGCTTCTATTTCCCAAAATGAGGATAATTCAGTGTGTTTTCAGACAGAGAGTTTCATTCAAAGCTTCTTGGCTTCTGGTTTCTTTTCTCCTGTTTTGATCATGGACTGTATGTAGGATGGACAGTGTGGCTTTGCCTTTTATTGTTGTACGGTTTTGAAGCCGAAAGAATCCGTTACTGAAGCCGCCATTGTGCAGCCAGAGTCTGCGCAGTTGAGATTTAACAAAAATACAACAAACAAATTCTTTTTTCTTTCAAAGGTCCAATCTCTTTTTGGCTCACGACCCCGAAGTTTCTTACAACTAACAACTACACAAGAACGGCAGCTGTCAATCATCATAAAACGAAACTTATAACCATAAACTATATATAGAATGGACAGAGTGGCCCCGCCTGTCACCGTTCTACGATTTTGAAGCCAAAAAACCCAGTTACTTAAGCTGCCATTGTGCAGCCAGAGTCTGCGCAGTAGAGAATTTCCGGTGGAGCAGAGTAAAAAAGAGAAATAAAAATATTTATTTCTTCTTCTTTGGAAAGTTTAGTCTCCTTTTGGCTCTTTCCCGAAGTTTCTTATATCCCCGATAAAAACTACTCACGAACGGCAGCTGTCAACTATCGTAAAACGAAACTTATATCGCGGTTTTTAACGTCCAATAACTAATGAGAAACCAACTTCTCAGGAAGAAAAAACACCTGAACACCATGCAGCCAGATGACATCATCATACTACCTTAGCGTTAGGATGAGAGAAACGTTTCTACCAGGTGTCGTAATTTTTTTAAGTTTTCCCGGCTCATATCTGGAATACATGGGGAGGCGGGGCTTATGACCTATACTGCAGCCAGACACCAGGGGGCGGGGCTTATGACCTATACTGCAGCCAGACACCAGGGGGCGGGGCATCTGCTGGAGGCTTCAGTTTGAACCGAATGTCATTACGTCCACTGATTATACAGTCTATGCTTATGACCCATTTTTAAACTTCAAATAACGAATAAAAAAACCAACTCCTCAGAAAAAAAGAGGACTTGAACTCAATGCAGTCAAACAACATCTTCATATCACCGCTGTGTAAAGATGTGAGAAACATCTCAACGAGGTGAAATAATTTAATAATAGTTTTACCACCTTTCATCTAGAACACATGAAGAGAGAGATTTTAGCATTAACATTTGGGACAGCATACCAGAGAAAGTAACCTGAGAGATGCTGGCACTAACTGTGCTAATGTGCTGGAATGATCCAGACAAGGAAATGCAGCCTAGTAAGGAGATATGGCACGGCTCCTTTATTGTAACTGACTCATTATCAGCCATTAACTCATCCAGCAGCTTATAAATGGCCAACATATTACTACTGTTTTTATTTCTGATAGTCAAAATATGTTCATACCTGCATCAAACGGTCTCTCTCTCTCCTACATCTGTTATTGCACCTATGCCTCCTTCCTGCCACGATGAACACAACCTTTTTTTTTTTAAACTTCTCTTTATTGGGGTTTTTCCTTTTTTAAATACAAATCAATTCAACACAATAAATCTTTGTTAATATTTACATTAAAACAAAACTATACATACTTGAAACAAAAATAAAACATCGCAACTAAAATTAGATTAAAATTAAATGAATAGTTAAGAATATATAGATATAGATATACATGCTCACTAGATACATACCTATAAAAACATACAAATGTATATATCATAATAATGCTAATAGTTATAATAGATATTTATGTATAGAGCCCTACATACACCCATATATGTATACCTACATACACACACAAAAACATACTTACTTTCAGATATAAAATACTATAATAATACAACAACAACTTGGAGGATGTCTTTACAAAATAAATGCTCATATATTTACTGAACTGTTATTTTTCCATAGGGTTTTGTTACAGTGGTCTATAAATGGCTGCCATATAGAGTAAAACTTGTCAATGAACGCAACTTTTTGTGCCTAATGCACTGACAGTTTGCACCTGCCTTTAAAAACTTGTGAAATTCAGGCACAGAAACACTGAGCGCCATCACTTTGACCAATACCTGTAATAATACATCAACATATACATCTCTGATAATAACCTTAGTGCAGAAAAATCTGAGCTTGTGCTTTTTTCTACTCAAAGACGAGGTATACTTATATATAAATAAGGTCTATCAGACCATATATTACAGAAGTAATTGCTAAATATATGAGATTATGTTGGAAACATCTTGGAAACAACAATGGAGAAAAAGAATTTGGAGGAAATTTTTCACATTGTACTTTATAAGCAGAATGCAGCTGGGACACAGCTGATGCTCAATAATTGATTTAGATACCACTTAAACGTATTTGGTTGAATATTAAGAGCAGATGACAGTGTTTTGACAGGAGCACTGCAGAAACTGAAGGCTCTGTAATTCCTGCTGAAGTTCATTTTTCAGATGTATGGATGTATAAATTGAGCTGCCATGTAGTGAGACGACTGCCTAAGTGGAGCCTCAAAAACCTCAAAATAACCTCGGTGAAGATCTCTCATCATTTTCAGAGGCGAAGTCAGACGCATCCAAATAAGAACTCAAAAGACTGGGCCTGAGGTCGGCTTTGAAAGATGATGACTGCGGGGAATGAATATGTCTTCTACAATTCAAAGACGCTTCTCACATTTCCAACACAGCTCAGGGTGAAATTGCTTCCTGGGTTAGAAAGCAGAGCTGGGAAAAATGTAGAGTTTGGTTTTCAGAGACAGTTTCGAGGTTTGTTTGAGTGAAAAATATTAGAACAGCTTCCTCACTGAACATGGTGGGGATAAAGTCCTGATTTGCACTTAAAGAAACTCAAATGCGAGTGTGTTTTAAAGTGTAAAAAGACAATGTTCCTCTGCTGTTCAAAGTTTAACATTTTAGTTTTAATTGGACTCCAGATTGTTTTCCTCTGCTCTTATGATTCGTCCGTGTCCTGCTTTACTTCCTGCAGGCTGCGGCTCCTTCACTCTGAGACAACTTGTCAGTTTTATCACCTTTGCAGACGTAAGACAAACGACTTGGAAGGGATCCGAGGTGTTCAGCTGCGTACATATTGGATAACTATGAATTTTTAATATTCTGCCTCTCAGAGCGGATAGCGGTCGGTGTAAATTATCTGTAACAGTGAGAGAGAAGGTGAGAGAAGGCTGATTGAGACTAAAATGATAGAATAAAGAAAGAGACACATGCACAGGTGAAACACTGGAGAAAACAGAGGATTCCTGTTTGATTTAAAGCTGCTGGAAGCCCACACGTCTCTCCACAGAGCGTCTGCCCCGGGGCGAAGCTTTCACTCCTGTAGACCAGCGCTGGCCTTTGATCTACATATGCACGCCGTCATACATCTCTGTCCTGCTGCATCAAGCCTCTCTGCACGCCGCGAGAATGCTGAGCAGACTGATGGAGAGGATTTGTCAGTGATTTATCTTCGCTAATCAACACAAGGGAAATATCTAGGTCTGTTATGCAACATTCATGAGGAGTGAGGTTTTTCTTTGTGCCTATTTGGAGAGCGTCTGGATAACACACAGAAAGTACTCCAAGGAAAAAAAACACAGCTCGGTGAAGATCACTCTGAAGAAAAGAGAGAGGGAAAGTGAGGAAGAGGTGCAGCAGAGGGTCGTAGCCAGGAGTCAAAGCAGCAAAGTCGATAGACTCTGAAAGACCTGATCGTCCAGCAGCGCAACATATTCCAGTGTTTGTTATTATACAACCACAGCATGAGCAAAAAGATGATCCCGTTCTTTCAGTGTCCAAAGAAACATCAAAACGAAACAAAGTGACGGTACAAAAAGCCGACATTGTTTTCTGATTTCTGTTAGAATACAGTTGTGCCTGAAAGTCTAGACCTCCCAGCAGAATTTCTGATATTTTGGCCTTTTCTCAGGAAATATGAATGATAACACAAAATCCTTTCTATTACTCATGGTTAGAGGTTGGGTACGGAGCCCCTAAAGGGACAAGAAAAGGTAAAAAAAATAATAATAATTTCACGTGTGCACTTGAAACTTTTAAGTGCTCACCTGAAAATTTCATGTGCTCACCTGAAACCTTTTCTGGTGCTACAAAAATCAAACACACGATCCAAAGCGGTGAATCCTTTACGTCGAAACAGACGTGGTGGTACAGGTGATGATACGCACGCACTAACTCTTGTATTGTCATTTTGTAGAGAAGAAAACTGTCAGGTGTGCATCTGAAGCATTTCAGGTGCGCACCTAAAAGTTTTAGGTGGGCACCTTAAAAGGTTTCAGGTGAGCACGTAAAAGTTTCTAGTGCGTACGCGAAAGTTTTAAGTGCGCACGTGAAATTTATATATATATTTTTTACCTTTTCTTGTCCCTTTAAGGGCTCCGTAGTTGGGTGAAGACACAGAAAAAAAAATAGTTTACTCTTTTTAAATCATGACAACAGAAACTTCAAAAATGACCCTGTTATGAAGTTTACACATCTCTGGTGGTTTTGTCCTGATAAATGCACAAAAGTGAACACAAATGTGTTTGAATGTCTCCTAAAGGTAACCATCCTCACCTGTGATCTATTTGCTTGTAATCAGTGTGTGTGTATAACAAAACGAACAGGGTCATTTTTGAAGTTTCTGTTGTCATTATGATTTAAAAGAGTAAACACAGTTGTTTGTTAATAAATGTCTTCACCCAACCTCTAACCATGAGTGACAGAAAGGTTTTTGTGTTATCATTCATATTTTCTGAGAAAAGGTCAAAAATCAGAAAATTCTGCTGGAGGGGGTGTAAACTTTTAGGCACAACTGTACATGCCTTGGCTCGACTCATCTTTGATCTAGTTGCCCAAAAGTGAGAAGTGGGGTATGTTATGGCAAAAGTTGCCATTGAGATTTAGCCTGAGGAGTTCGCCTGCTCCAGACGAGGCTCAGTCGGGGCAAAATTGTCACACAGTCTCTCTGAGTGAAGCTGACCAATCAGGAGACTTCTTTCATCTTTCAGAGGAAGCCCCGCCGGTGAGAAATGCAAACATAACTTCATGAAACGTGAAAGCAAAATCTGCAAAACGCTTCTGTGGTATGTGAGATGAAAACTTGGATCTGAAAACAAACAAACAAACTGTGGATTTAACAAGAAAAAATTTCAATCCCAAATTTATTTCATTGATTTATTGGTATCATTTGGATTTTTGAAATCACAATTTGTTTGCAAAAATTTTTTTGGTCTCAAATTCATTTTTTTTTTTTGATTGCATAATATTGACACAAATTTCTCTCCATAGATAGCATGCTAGCATTTGGCATGGACTAAAAACTGCAGCCCCACCAGCCACTTTGAGCTACAACTCTGAATTTTTTTGTGCATAACTATCACACCTACACCTACAGAAAACTCTCCAATGACCATACTGTATTCCAAACAGGAAGTTTGGAAATTTCACCAAAATGTCAGAGTTTGATGGTTTATAAGGTACATATTTTAACAAACTCTTCCCACAGTTTTTTATCACATCATCTTCAAATTGCTCATGTGTCTGTTTGACACACTGTCGATAAAAAGTTCTTCAAAGATTGTTATTATCTCAATGGGCCTGGCCACAAAAGGCAGCAAAAAATTAGGATTTTTTTTACATATTCCAATTTGTGTGAAATTTTTTGAGAACATCTACCATGCCAAGATAGGATAAGTGGGATTAAAATAAGACAAGAACCATAAAAAAGCCAAAAACATCTTGTTTGAAAATGATACAAAGGCTTGGGATAGTTGAGAATAAGCTGTGACTTGTGCTGGTAGGTTTTCCCTAAGGTCACTTTTGTTATGAAAAGTTCATTGAAGGAGCCAAATGTGTGTGTTTATATTTTACTTGTTGGTAAGTGTTGTGTATTGTTGTGATGGGGGTGACAATGCAACGCTACACAATACTAAGCTATGCCAACACCACATTAGTTTGCTATTTCTGTGCTTTATCTTTTTTCGTATGAAGCCAATTGCGTATCGTTTGAAATAAAATCAGTAATGAGCATTAGAAGTGAATGCGTGTTTGTCATAGACCGTATAATGAGTGGACGTAATGATGTTGGGCTCAAACTGAAGCCTCCAGCAGATGCGCCGCCCCCTGGTGTACGGCTGCGGTATAGGTCATAAGCCCCGCCTCCCCATGTATTCCAGATATGAGCCGGGAAAACTTTAAAAAATTACGATACCTCGTAGAAACGTTTCTCTCATCTTTACGCTAAGGTAGTATGACGATGTCATCTGGCTGCATGGTGTTCAGGTGTTTTTTTTTCTGAGAAGTTAGTTTCTCATTAGTTATTGGACGTTAAAAACCGCGATATAAGTTTCTTTTTACGATAGTTGACAGCTGCCGTTCGTGAGTAGTTTTTACCCGGGATATAAGAAACTTCAGGAAAGAGCCAAAAGGAGACTAAACCTTCTGAAGAAGAAGAAATAAATATTTTTTTTTCTCTTTTTTACTTGGCTCCACCACAAATTCTCTACTGTGCAGACTCTGGCTGCACAATGGCGGCTAGAGAAACGGGGTTTTTTGGCTTCAAAATCGTAGAACGGTGACAGGCGGAAGCACGCTGTCCATTCTATATACAGTCATTGGTGTTTGTGTGAGCGCGTGTCACAGGTAAACTCCTGTGCTTAGCCTCCTGCAGCGTGTCAGTTTTTTTGGGTTAGATTGCCAGTCAGCTGCAATATTTATAATCTGGGCTTCAATGATCAGAATCAAGTCTTTGGTGCAGATAGATGTCACATTTTAAAGCTGTACTGTATTCTTAGCTTGTAAGAAATATTCTAAATTCAGAAATCCACATTTTCTGCACCTAAAACAGAGCTAAAAAGGGGAATACACATTTTTCTTCCTCACTTAATCTGATTTCATGCTCAGAAATGAGAAACAATAAGCTCTGTGCTCTTTAGAAACCTTTGCTAATCAATGTTTTAAATAACCACAAGTGTTTCACTCAGATCAATGAGGAAAACATGAATATGAATCATGTTTCTTAAACCTCTCTTCACCCTGATTCGCTCAACATGGCGTTGATTTTTCCCTCTCTCCCTCCTCAGATTGATGTGGATCAGAGGAAGTTCAGCGTGGACAAAGATCGTTTTATTTCTCCCTGAACCAGACTTTCTCTCTACAGGCAGCTGCCACTCAGCTCCGCAGACACAGAACCGCGACCTTGAGCTCCCAAACACAGCTGAGTGCCCAACAGCGTGTACCAGACAGAAATGTCAGCGTCTAATGACGGGAGAACATTTTGAGAGAGCCATTTAAAGAGCAGTGACAGAATAATGGGAGGAAAAAGCTGCAGAGAGTCTAACAGGCGGATTTCAGGCTGATTATACAGAAACACGCTGACGTGACACTGGTTGGTTCAGACGCGTTTGACGCTCATCAGACTTTTATTCTGTCACACCTGCTGCAAACTCTTCATGAATATTTTCAAACAGCAGGGACACACCTTGAAGTTTTTCTTTGAAGAATTTCAGTTTGTTACCTTCAGGTTGTTCCAATAATAAAAAAAAAAAAAATTCAGAGCCAGGTGAGAAAGAGATTATTTTCCCTGAAGGTCAAAAAACTGCTTTTCCACAAAACCAAACCTGCACATGTTGGAGAAATATGAAACATTTTAGAAAACTGAACATTAAGAAATATAGATTTGGGGACTTTGAAACTTGGATTCTTTTTCCCCTGAGGAAAGTGGGAAAACTTTTGTGATCAGGGTTTCCAACAGGGCGACTTGCAAAACTAATCTAATTGTGATTATTATTTCCTTTATTGCGATTGCAATTTTTTGCAATCATTTCTAGGTTCCCATCTTATATGTTTTTAAATGAACACATTGAAGAACATGAACAGTTACATTGATCACAGCACAATAACAACATCTACACACCACCACTACAACTGGGACTGATTTTTCTACATTTAAGCCACTTTTCACTTCTTTTTTGCCACGTTTGGACCATTTTTTTAATACCTTCTCACTATTTTCTTGCCAATTTTTGTCGTGTTTTTACATTTAAGTCACTTTTTACTCTTTTTTTGTCACTTTTGGACATTTTTTTTTGCAATAAAGTGATTATTTTCCACATATAATCCCAACTTTCTTGCCATTCTTTTTGACTTTGGCAATTTAAACCACTTTCCCCACTGTTTTTGCTCCTTTCTGAATTTTTTAAAGCTAACTCCAAATTTTTCTTTCTCAAATTTGTAGCTTCTGGGCCAATTTAGGCACTTTTCACTCTTTTTGTTGGCACTATTGGACCTTTTTTTTTTTTTTCGTAACAAACTGATTATTTTCCACATTTAATCCAATCTTTCTTGCCATTTTTCTTGACTTTGGCCATTGAAACCACTTTCCCCACAATTTTTGCTCCTTTCTGAATTTATTAAAGTTAACTCCAAAAATTTCTTGCTCATTTCTGTTGCTTTTTGGCCATTTTAGTCACTATTCACTCTTTTTAGTCACTATTTGACCTGTTTTTTTTTGTTTTTTTTGGCAACAAACTGATTATTTTCCACAATTAATCCAAACTTTCTTGCCATTCTTCTTGACTTTGGCCATTTAACAACTTATTTTTACTATTTTTGCTCCTTTCTGAATTTATTAAAGTTAACTCAAAAATTTTCTTGCTCATATTTGTAGCTTCTTGGCCAGTTTAGTCATTTTTTGCCATTTTAGTCATTTTTTGCCTTTTTTTGTTCCTTTGGAACCATTTTTTTTTGCAACAAACTGATTATTTTTCATTTAGATCCCAACTCTCTTGCCATTTTTGTTGACTTTGGCCATTTTAACAGTTTTTTTTTTTTCTTTTTTTTTTTACTATTTCTGCTCTTTTCTGAATTTTTTTTAATCATTTCTCCAAAATTTTATTGCTAATTTTTGTTGCTTCTTGGCCATTTTAGTCACTTTTCACTTAATTTTGTACCTTTGGGACATTTTTGGCGACAGGCTGATTATTTTCCAAATTTGATCCTGACTTTCTTTCCATTTTTGTTGACTTTGGCCATTTTAACAGTTTTTTTCACCATTTTTGCTCCTACCTGAATTTTTATTGTTTTCTCCAAAAGTTTCTTGCTCATTTTTGTTGCTTTTTGGCCATTTATGTCACTATTCACTCTTTTTTGTCACTATTTGACCTGTTTTTTGTTTTTTTTTTTGGCAACAAACTGATTATGTTCCACATTTAATCCCAACTTTCTTTCCATTTTTCTGGACTTCCACCATTTTAACCACTATTCCCACCATTTTTGCTCCTTCCTGAATTTTTTATAGTTTTCTCGAATTTTTTTTTTTTGCTTATTATTGTTGCTTCTTGGCCATTTAAGTCACTAGTCACTCTTTTTTGTCAGTATGGGACCATTTATTACTACTTTTTGAGTATTTCCAGGATTGATCCCAATTAAAATGCCAATTTTTGTCGCTTTTAACAGTTTGTCTCTTGGTGTAAAACAGAAAACTTCTGCTGCAAAAATGTATCTGATATTTTGACACATTTCAGGCTAAAGAAATATTGCACTGTCTATGATTAGAATATTGCAACAGGACATATTGCAATTTAATGTAGTTTGTGATTAATTGCCCAGCCCTAGTTTCCAAACTGAGGCTCAAACTAAATGGAGTGGCACAAATTTTCACTCCTTGCTCCTAAAGGTGTCCACCCATGTCACTCTGCTTATTATTGCTTAATACTCAACCAATATCGCATCCCACTCCAATCAAAAATACACTCCCTATGCTCCCTGAACCACTCTTTCACAATTACATAAGAGGTTCAGCAACACACACACAGGAAATAAAAACATAAATGAGGATTATTAATGCAAAACTACATTAAATACAATAGACTGACAGAGAATGATTTATGGAAACCTGTACTTTACACCATCAGCCAGCTGCAGATAAATATATCTTGACTGAACATGAATATGTATTTTGGCTGGAGGAAATGTCGGGTCAGGGAGCTGCCTCACAGAAAGTTTGGGAAAAAGGTTTTGACAACTTGTAATGAGGAAAAAAAAACACACACCCAGAAAGCTCAATCTGCTCATGGAAAAGAAGAATTCATATTCATGGAAACATCTGTTGGTTCTGTGTTCAATAACAGCTCGACCCTGACACACACACACACAGAAACCTGATGCCAAATAAAACCACAGCCTCATCACAATGTATAGACAGAGCCAAAACAACACCAGGACAACTCCACTAATTGCTGACAAACCTGACTGAGAGAGATAGACGCCGACTGTGCTGCCCCAGCTGTCGAGCTGCTGTGTTTTTCTGGAGCTTTATTGCTTTCTGGGAGTGTTTCAATGATGCGTACCCAAACAATTACCTCCAATCGTGCAGGGGAGGACGAGGGGAGCAGGATGTGCTGCTAACAAGACGTTTAACAGTAGAGAAAGAAGACTGCAGCGCACACACTCAACTACCTCAACTCTTCATTACTCATTCATGTTTCTTATTTGCAGGAAAACGGAGGAGGGAGTTTGGTTCATCGTCCTAATGATCTGAGAGGAATCACTCATCTGCACCAACAAGGACGAGAACGAGCATCATTAAAGAGGCTGGAAAGCGTGAGCTTGCATTTATACCGAGGAGCTGTGGCCGAAGACGCAGGCTTTGTATTTTCTTAAATCTTATTTGAATTTTAAAACAGCCAAAGAACCAAAGAACAAGAGGCTCCGTTTGTGAAATCATCAAGAGACTCCACTTGGAGCTGCTCCACCAATAATTAATGGGGAGACTGAGTTTTTGGGGACTCTGAGTTTAGCTGAGTCTCTTAAATGCAAATTAGTTTGTGTTTTATTATTTTATTTTCCCCACTGTACCGCCAGAAGCTTTGAATGTAGAGAAACATTCATCTTGCCACCAGATTTTCATTCAGTATCAGGGGAGAAACTGTGGGAGGTGAAGGTTTGGGGATTTTTGCTTTGTCTGCAGAGAATTAGATAATTAGAATCTTGGGCTAATGTCAGATTTTATTGATCAAATTCATCTGCAATCAATTGTTTTACCTCCTATTCTGGAAAAGCACCACCACACACTAAGCTCCAGAATTAACAGCGTGTTAGATTACTCTTTAATCCAAGCGAGAGTTTTTATCCTCCCTCGACCCAGGCAGTCCTTCAGTGAACAGCAGCAGCTGTGAAATATTCAAAAGATCAAAATCAAGATTTTTCCATTAGTCCCTTCAGTGATGTTAGGAAGGAACGGATGTAGAAACAGAGAGAGCTCAAGTCCAGTTAGTCAATTTGGAAACGATCTAAACAGCAAAGGATTGTTTCGAGTTAACTGTAGAAATCCAATACAAGAGGAAAATCATTTTCCTTCCCTGGACGTGCAAGTTTAAGTCCAGGGGTTTTTAATATTTTCAGCATGTGATTCTTGAAAATAGCATTGCCTGCGTCTGTGGTCTGGTTTCGTTCTGTTATGTATTGACTGCGTTCTCGTTCACACATCAATTCAAAGTGGCTGCCAGTACAGATCAGGAGCTGGAGTCACAGGGTGAATTCCAATTCCTGTCTTAACCCTCAATCTTAACCCTCAATCTCAAAATGCGCACTCCCGTGAAGTGTAAGTGCTGTCCCGATTCTCAGAACGTTAAGGTTGAGGGGTAAGACTGAGGCTGTATCTCCCTCAATACTGAGATTCTCCGACACCACCCTTGGGACTAAGGGCTACCCAGAATGCATTGCGTATTTTCAGTAAATTAACATGCCGTCCAAAGCGGCAGAGAAGGCGAGCTACAAATATAGTATTTTCTTTGTTAATGGAGATATAAATATTACGAAAACCATTGTATTATCTTAGTTTAGACCCATTTTATGGATTATTTACCTCGTTGTTGCATAACATTTATTTTTATTTTACCAGCTTTTGTCAATAGCGTCCGGTGCGGACAAGCCATGTTCCTATCGTTTAAGTTAGTTAACGTTACAAAATGGGTTTTTTTCTCCGTGGTAATGTAATTGTTTATCAAGATAACAGCCTATATAACATGCTTGTGCCGATAATGGTATAAGATGATCGGGCTAATGTCATCTCCTGTAGCCGCAGAGTTATGTAAAGATAGTTATAGCTGGTGTTTACCTTTCAATAAACTATGGTATGCTGTGACAGCTGAATATGTCCGTGGTTGTGTTATTTATACAGATATTTTTTTGATAACGCTAACCGAAGGAATAACTGACAGACAGTCCACAACAATTTCATTTGTCAAAAGATAGACCTTAACACTTGGTTTTGAGGGCTACTAAGATTGAGGGTTAAGACAGGAATTGGAATTGGGCCATAGACTAAGGAGTTCCTGAGCTTCCTACCCTAACGATGATCCTCTTTCCTCTTTCCTCATTCATGTTGGGCTGTAAAACATCAACGATCCATCTGGTATATCTTAACCGTCAGACCAGGGAACCTCTGTTTTGGGCCAATCCAAAAGCAGACAAATTTAAAAAAAAAATAAAGGCCTCTCTTTCAAACTGAATGGCAAAAAATTATGGTTTATTTTGATCCACAACACTGTCTTGTCTGCTTAAAATTTTTCATTTATCTGACTTAAACTTTCTTTAGTGATTCTTTGATTGTTTTTTCTCCAAGATTTACAATGGTATTGCTGAGTTTCTGAGGATGAGAAATCTCACATAACACAATCAGTTGGCTTGGTACCAGCACAATTCTTCTGGGGCACTCCCCTTGTTTGTTTTGGTGTTTTTCCGCCTCTGCATCTGCATGCACTCTCCCAATTTGCACAATATTGGTGTGGCAACTCCTTAGAGCAGGGGTTCCCAAACTTTTCCGCCTGTGACCCCCAAAATGGCAGCTTTAGAGACTGGCGACCCCCTGCTGTGGTACAACACTAATGGGCCAATCCAAAAAGAGACAGAAACAAACAAAAAACCCCTGAGGATATTTAATTTAACTGATCAGTAGGAAATTTACCAACTAATGTGCACTTTGCTGAGTTCACTGCATCAAACTTCAACAAAGAAATGTGAAAAACAGATAAAACATTTTCTGTTTGCATAATTTTATATTATCTTTAACCCCTATTTTTGCTTTTATTCTTACAATAATGAATGAAATGTGGAATTGTTCATAGTTTTCGATTTTGGGACACATTCCACGACCCCCTATCAATGTCTCGCGACCCCCCAAAGGGTCCAGACCCCCACTTTGGGAACCACTGCCTTAGAGAAGCAACTCATTAGATCTCTGAGTGCATAACAGGATCATAATCTAAGGCTCAGTTTGCACGACAACGTTTCACAGCATTTCACCCTGAAACGCATGAAAACACAATGAAAAAAATCTGTGTCTATACGGAAACACCGAGGGACTGAAAATGCTGTAGTACGCATGTCAGGCCCAAAGATGGCGATATAACTGTCGGAGCCTTATACATGACAACAGTATAGAAGCTGAAGAAGAGATGAGCTGATCATCTGGTGTTTGTATTAAAAACTTCTTCTCTAATTGCAGAAATAGTGCAATAAATGCACGTTTTAGTAGAAGGCAGCAGCAGAAGAACGCAACAGTCACAGTTGTTGATGTTCAGTTCGTGCATGGCACAGTGGAGGCTTATTGTGCATGCGCAGAGCTGAACGTGACGTCAGCGTTATCAGGTTTTCCCTGGCTTAGTGTTTACATGGAGACAGCGTTCCACTCTGGATTGCGTTTTCAAAAGTTTGCGTTCTTGGTTGGCAAAAACGCAGTCGTTGTGTAAACAGGAGGCTGAAATGCAACAAAACTTTTCCGTTTCACCCGATAAACCATTGTCGTGTAAAGAGGCCAAGAGGCTGCAGATCCTTCAAGAGGACAACGAACATGTCTGAAACTGCTGAAAAAAACGATATCACATGACGCCTTTAATTTAACACAGTGACACTTTGAGGCTTTAAAGAACAGGAAAATTAATCCGCTGCTCTGATAATGAATATGACACCCATTTGACAGGATATAATTTAATTATCTGTGACTCTCAGCGGTTGTAGTCGTTGGATTAGTGTGCCACTCTGAGGTTAGGAGTCCCGCAGAGCGATTAGTTGGTATGGAGGCCCCCCGTCAGTTCACTCCACAATAAATTGGATCCGAAAGGATTTACAGCACACCTGATTGCAGTGGCTTGAGGGGTAATGAGAACCTTTTAGAATGAGATTGCCTTTGGGTGGAGGCGCCGCTGGAGGGCCCTAACCTCTGCCCCCATCCCCCAAACGGCTTTAACAACACTGCAGACATTTCCAGCCGAGTCCTCCTCCTACGGCCGCCTGCCCGCCCGTCACGGCCCCCACAGAGCCGCCAGAACCAGGACCCGGCCTCCTTTCAGCGGGCCGGCTGTAAATTTGGGAAGCAGTCATATCAGTGCCTGGCAGTGGCCGTGGCTCAGCTAATCTCCTGAAGCTTTAAACAATGTGGTTGTCAGAAGCGAGGCCTGCCAAGCCCCTCAGCTCAGCCCGGCCTCAGAGCGGAGAATGATCCCAAACAACACTCGTCTCTGTGCTGAGCTGCAGCCAGACGTGGAGAGCAGAAATGTGTTGAAAAGCTTCCGATTGCTCCGAGCCAGCCAGCAACTGGAAACGAATCTCATTCCTCCATCCACATGAGCTGGGTGGCACCAGGGAGATAGGAGAGTGTTTCTGTGGGACTGGACCACTCTGTTCTCACTAAATTATGTAAACAATGTG
Source organism: Thalassoma bifasciatum (assembly GCA_008086565.1). NCBI lineage: Eukaryota > Metazoa > Chordata > Actinopteri > Labriformes > Labridae > Thalassoma > Thalassoma bifasciatum. The sequence continues at coordinate 87,804 of RPOG01002184.1, read as the reverse complement.
TGATGGACCCTCGTTACACTGACAGTCATAGTCCTTGGAGATTTAATCCTCATTTATCCATATAAGGGTGGAACAAAGTGTTTGATCACCGGCACAGCTTTTGATTTGCATATTTCATGGTCCTCAGAGGATACACTCTCATAATTTACACTATTCTCCAACTTTTTGTTGATTTGCACTTTGTTTTTTGAGTAAAATGTTGAATAATTTTGGATGAAACACTGAAAATTGGTTTGGAAACTCATTCCCCAAACATCATGTATTATTTACTGACCCCTTCTGTTTCCTTACTTGACATCTTTTTATTTTCAATCTTTATATTCTTTCTCTTGAAAACTACCTTCAGGAGACAAGGCATCAACTTCTATGTCTGTGCTGATGATGCTCAGCTCAAACAGAGACTGACTAATCAAGAGACGCCATAACAACTGGCTCTAACTGAGGTCTCCACAAAAACTGCTCCCCCTGGTGGCTGGCTGCAGTATAGGTCAAAATCTCTGTCTCCTAATGCATTCCAGATGGGAGGTGGTAAAACTTCAAAATTTTTTTACACCTGGTAGAAATGTTTCTCACATCCTTCTGTAGAGATGGTTTTTCATTAGTGTTTCGATGTTAAAAACCGGGTTACAATTTTTGTTTAATGATGATTGACAGCTGCTGTTGTGATGTGTAGTTTTTATTCTTATTAATATCAGAAACTTTGGGAAAGAGAGCCAAAAAGACATAAGACATTCGAAAGAAAGTCTCTGGCGGCCAATGGCGGCTCAAGTCATGGGTTTCTTTGTATTTTAGATGTTCAATAATGGATGGCAGAGAAACTTTTACAGCTCAACAAGGACAAAACACAGTTTTTAGCCATGGCACTGGAGCTCAGAAAGAAAGCTGAACACCAAACGTTAAGTTCTGGCAGGTCAAGAATCTGGACATGACATTTGATTTAGACCTAAGTTTGAAAAACTTGGGCATTTCATTAACACTTGCCTAAATGCAGTTTAGAAATATTCTGAAAGGGAGGATGAAACAGAGCTCATTGGACAGGTTTTTATGGAAAACGGATAAAAGCAAGGAAAGCATAGCGAAAAGGGAAAAAATTAGCCAATAAGATTCAATTATTTGGTTCAGCCCTTTCTCTTCCACCTCAACATTTAACATTGCACTTGACAAAACCAGTTTATCCATTATTTGAAGGTACATTTTTCATTATTCAAAAACAAACAACAAAAAACAGTGGTGTTTTTCAGGGTCCGAAATTAAGTAATGGCCTCTCAATTCATTTCAATGGGTAAAACTGGTTTGACATATGAGTAATTTGAAGTGTAATTTATGAGCTCCAGCATGGAGTTAATTAAATTCTTAAGTCAAAGCACCACTGTAGGTCTAAAGAACTGGTATGAAACTGTATAGATGTAATCATTGTCCCCAGAGGATGGATCCCATTAACTGTGGTGATCCCATCACATCAACAACAGGAAGAAATTTCCCTTGAGTATATAACCAAGATTTTCAGAGAATAAAAACTGAAAACTACAGACTCTACTGAGTGTAACCAAACCTTTTTTAACTGGCTCCATCTTTATTTTCTAGCTCAACATCTCAGAATTTTTTGAGAACTTTACTTTTAATTTAAGCTCTTGTTTCTGGATTCCTTTTGGTCAAATTTGGTTTAGTTTTAATTATCGTTATTTACGTTGATTCGTCAAAGGTTTACGGTGGTGCAAACATCTCCTCCATGAATTGTGTTTCATTCACTATTAATATTCACTCACACACATTCTGATGTTTGTGAAGGAAGAAGTGCAAGATTATGTAGACTAATTAGGAATCCAATTAGCACATGTTGTTAGTGCACCTACAATGAAGTGAGATGATGGAAAATGTAACCTGCAAAACACAATCTTTTCCATCCTGGGCTTGTTAGCATGCTGATGAAGACTGTGGATCATGTAAAGGAATGTATGCATGATAATCAGCTGCTTTCTGATTCATATTCTGCTGTTTTCCTCCCTGAACAGGCAGCATATGTTCCTCTTCCTCTTTTCCTCCTTTATTTTATATGAACCCAGTGAAGGGCACCAGGGAGGCCGGCTGCAGATGAGATACCAAAGCCATTAGATAAATCACATGGGCAGGATCAGTGGAGAGGAAGGCTGTGGAGTAAATTTCCCAGTGTGTGAAAGCAGAACCTCCCACACTTGACACAGTTAATCATGAGGCTCTCGCTGAAGTCCATAAATAGCCGCGCGTTAGTCAGTTAACACCGCCTCAGCGTTCTGCTCGAGACGCGTGGATGACACGGCTGTGACTCGTTGGCAAAAAGCAGGAGTCGTTATGTCCAAAGAGAAAATATGAACTGCTTTTTACATAAAAGCTTTAGAAGAGGTGTGCTTCACATCCTGACCCTCGGAGGAAGGAAATGGAAACTGGTTAATGGGATGAGAGTTTCGCTCCGGCTCCTTCTCCCCGGGGAGAGAATTTGAAGCTGATTAAGATTATTACATTTCCATTCAACAATGTTTGCAGCGAGATGAAGAGAGGTGGGAGCTTCAGAGGAAGGCAATTTAAATTAAAATCACTGCCCGACTCGATTCAAGTTCAACACAACACACACATCAAACAATGAACTTTTACATCAGATGCAAAAACAGAGGCTGTTTTCCAAACCGCCTACTACATACTACATACTACAGTAGTTGGTAGTTGGCACTGCCTACTACCTACAACTTCCACATGTAGTATGTAGTGTGACTGTTTTGTTGGACCTGTTTAGTCGTATACTACTCTGGATTTCTGTTTCAGGAAGTGGAGCTGATGGGTTTTTGTCTAATGTTTAACTTTATCATAAGTAAACCATGAGTACATTTGGCATTTCAGTCATCAATTCACCACATCAATCAGTGGTGAAGTTACAGGAGCAATAAAAGTAGATAAGTTAAATTAGATGTCAATGAGATACAAAGGAAAATAAATAAATGAAATTAAGCATGTGAAGGAAGTTGTAATTTTTTTGAGAATTTTTATGTTTTTTTCATTATTTTAGTGGTTCAAGGAACATTTTTAATTCATTTAGAAAAACAACAAATTCAGGGAGAGATTAGAGTCCTGATTTTATTAAATTTGTAAAGGTATAAAAGTTTATTACAGCAAAATCGCCATATTTGATTTTTTATCTTGCACCATAAGTTATCGTGTATTGAAAATAAATCTGAAACCAACTCACTTTTTATTTTTTCAGCTGGTGGAAAAACTGCGTCCACATTATCCACGTAGGCTGTTAGTTGAAAATAGAAAGTGAGGACTTTGGTAAAAGTAAACAGCTCGTTCATGATGAAGTGAGCAGATTTACTGCTGTTTCTTTCCTGTCACTTCACTTTTATCTCTCTGACCGTTTCACATTTTTGTTGTTGTGTTGTAGTTGAGCTGATTTATTCCAGTAGGTGTCAGTAATTCACCTCAACCTGAGCGCCCCCAAATTCACAAACGGCATTAGCGCCGTGCATTGTGGGAAACAGTACGCCAGGTAGACTGGTCCGTTGCATACTGAGAAATTTTCTCGGATCAGTAGGAACATCTGGGAACTTGTAGTTTACCACAGATCTCTCAAGTTTTCGCATACTGCCTACTACATAGGCATCGCTGGTGTAGTAGGCGGTTTGGAAAACAGCCAGAGTCTCTCTCTCTTCAGCTGTCGTCAGAATCATAAGTCTCTAACAAAACTGACTCTTTGAGTCTTAAAATCATGTCTGAGAATGTAATAATGACTGTGTTTTTCTCATTTTGTTGTACAGAGTATTGGCATTTATAATACATGTGAATATTTTCTTTTTTATTTAAGCATTTAGTGAGACATTGTTATCTAAGTCCATTTCCGCTGGTAAAAAAAGGGATACAAATAAAAACTTGGCCTTGTTAGGAACTTTTTGGGCCTATTTCAAGTCAAAATTTTGAGATAAAAAGACAAAATTATGAGTTTAAGTCCAAAATTTAAAGATACTTAAGTCAGATTTTGGAATAAAAAGTCAAAATTGTGCCATGAAGAGTCAAAAATATGAGACAGCAATTCAAAGTTCCAGTTTAAAAGAAGGAATTTTTAGATGATGCAGTCATAATTTGCAGTTTAAGTCAAAATGAAAAGATACGAAAGTGAATTGAAAGTGAAAGTGAAACGGCTGATGCAGTTTCCTGTTTCCTGTTTTATTCTCTTCACTTTAAAATAAAAGTCTAATGTTACGGTTGCACCACCCTGACATTTGACAAGGTGAAAATTACAGGACAAAAGTTTTTTCAATTTCTCAACAGCTTTAAAATTATTTTTATTTGCAAAGAATGTTTTACTTAAAAAGGTTCAAGCATAAAATAATGCCACTGTATTTTTTATTTCCATTTACAATAACTGACATTCAATTTTTAGAGTTTAATTACTGTGGATACTTGTCAGGACGGTTGCACCACCTGACATTTTGGGGGTTTGAGGAACCAGACACAAAAAAACATGTTATATTTTAATAGTTTAAAGATGTGTTCAAATAACACAGGTTTCATAGAATAAAGAAATACATGTGATGAAATACTCAATTCATGATGGAAGGAAATATTGCACTCGGACACAAAAAAAGGACGTCACGTCATTGACCCATATATCAAATGTGATTTCAGCTTCACTGAGCTTTAACAGCTGCTGCTGTGGTTCCAAACCTGCACTTCATCACGTCTCTATGGCTCCAAATTGACAAGACGATGACTGAGGACATTATGATGACGACGTTCATGATTTACAGACAGGCAGAGCAAACTTTAGCTTGTGCAGTAACGATGAAAACACTGTCAGCGGGTGAATGGACGCCAGAGATACAAGCTTCTCATCACCTTTTCTGCCCTTTCTCTGGGAAACGACATCAGATCAGGCTTTAAATCCAACTAAAGCAGCAGAGACTTTTTCACAGATGCTAGTTTCTCTTCTGGTCTGACTAAAATCTGTCATTTGTTTGCTAAAATTACATCCTGTTTGTCCACCATCTGCTAAACTTGCAAGATCTGTGTACAGTGTAATCAGTCACACCTGTCAAAGGATTCAAAACTGACAGGAAAAGTCACTTTAGCTCAGCTGAGTTAATTATGGTGAAGCCTGAGAAGAAACGTTGATACCATCCTGAGGATCTCAGCGTCACACAATCATTACATCATCTGTGTCCATGGAGACGAGTAATCCAGCAAAGACTCACAAAAATACTCCTCACATCTGAAAAAAAACAAAAACGATTTTGTGGTCTGTGGTTGAACTCCTCACCTGAGGAAGCTGAGAAAAAAACAATTTTAGACTGCGCTTTTCGAACTCAACATGATAAATTGGTTATTTAGCCATTTAAATCTCAGCTCATAGGTAAGGTCCTAAATCTGGCTTTAAATTATCACAAGGCACGCAATGTCATCTTTAAAATCTTGTCTAAAATTTATACATTTGAGATTATTAATCACTGTATCATCATTGCATCCCTTTTCATTTCTCTTGGTAAATTTTTTTGATTCCCAGACCTCCTCTGATCTAATTTGTTGGTCTTATATATTTGTTTAGTAAGTTCATTTATTTATTTATTCCCACTTATCTCAGTACTCTACATCTTTTTATCTTTTTTGATTCCTTCTGTTATGATGATAGTTTCCTCTGAAACCTTCATCTTTTTATCACTTTCATTCTGTTTCATTTGCACTTAGTCGCTTATTTTATTCTTGAAATTTTATAATTTCCTAAATTTCTCTCTTTTCAAGCCTTTATTGTCCCATACTCAGCACATGATCTTGTCTTATTTTCAACTCCCATGTCACACGCTGGTGTTACAATCGTCAGTTAGATATATTCCTGTCTGCGTTCACTCGTCCAGTTGTTGTGGTTGTTCTCTTCTGTTGTTTTATTGTTTATCTCTCCCTCTCTGTCTGCTCTTTCCCTCTGTCACTATCCCTCATCTGTTTTCACCCTAGTCCGCTCAGGCAGTAACCTTTAACCTTGGCAATGTACAGAAAAAATAAATTACAAAACACTAATAAAAATATCATTTAAATCTCAAGGGGAGCGTTTTACACAAACGGCTCTTCTTGGCAAAGTAAAATGTGTTCTGCAAAATACGGCAGCCAGACCACAATTCTGTTGTCGTGATGCTGAACAGGACAAGGTAAAAAAAAAAAAAAA
>RPOG01002184.1:7433-80449 GCA_008086565.1 Thalassoma bifasciatum | reverse complement strand
CTCTAAACATAACAATGAGCTGAATAAACTCAGTGTGACTCCCCACAGAAAGAGTCTTTATTTAAATATCAACCACCAAATATTTATACAACCACAGAAACATGAATCACAGATCTCTGCAGAGACGCTCCCCCTGATGGAGGAGCGGATAAGGAAAAACGCAGAAAAGCTTTTGGGGATAAGCTGCCTTCCTCGCCTCTGTATTTTGACTGAATGGCTTCTAAATCTCACCGATGGTTTAAAGCAAACAATAATAGCTCTCATCTGCAATATAATGGCAACAGGCAGAGACGGACGAGACAAGAGCAGCTTTGGAAAGAGGTTTAAAGCGGCACGGTGTTACATAAAAAAAGGAAATAGGTCGATAAAAGTGGAATCAGTGGTGGGGATCTCTGTGCAGAGTGTGCAGATCAAAAAGTGGGCTCTCCAAGCTGAATTACACTTTTATGGAGCTCAGGGTTGTTTAGAGGGAGTAGAACTGAAATAACATGCAGCACAGACTCACTTCATGTTTATAATTTCTTCCTGCAGACAAACAATGAGTGCATCCTTCAGTTAACCCCTTAGCAACCACCCAATTCTGGCCTATTACCATGCTGTGTTTTAGAGCTTATAACTGTAGAAACATAAAGTCAAAATTCATCAGCGACACCTCATTTGAAAGATTTAAGTCTCTAATATCAGAAAATGTCGTGTTTTTGTATGTGGCTAAAGTCCACATCAGGATAAATGCTGCTAGAACAGTTTTTGTCCTCTTTAATTTTTTTGTAACCAATTTTTGTACATCATTTACTTCAAGATGCTTCATGTCAGACATAAAACATCCACCACATCACTTCTACACTTTTTCATCTACATCTGGGTGAAATTTGAGCTTTCTAGGTAAAACCTTGTAGGAGTTAGAGAGTTTTTAGTCTCAGGTGTCAAACACCATCAGATGCGTCCTCATTTTCCACTGTCTAGTCTGACGACTTTGCACAAACAAAACCAGCTGTGTCAGTGCTCAGTGTCCTCTTTGTAGTCAACTTTGTTCAAAAAATGTTCAATAAAAATTTAGGAATTTTAGCTCCCGGTCACGGATTGTACTGCTGCAGTTGTGCACATAATTATGAAGAGTTATGTGCGGCAAAAATATTGATTTTTCAGCAGTCTATCCAAGTACAGTAGGCTTCGTGTGAACAGAAAGGCTATTGGTTACTGTACAAGTGATTTTTAGGGCTGATAGCCACTAAACAAGCCTGTTAGGGGGCTTTTAAGCAGTTTCAGCTAACGCTACTAGCCAGTTAAGCAGAGAGCACTTCTTGTATAAATCAGGCTCTCCTGGCATCAAATCTCTATTTAGCTAGAAGTCTGAGAAAATAAATCATGCCTAGCTTTGTCAGATTCACATTGAGGAGGAAATGCTCTAAGACTGAAGCTGCTGTTATTGATGAGAACAGACACAACAGACAGACAAACAACGGACTTTACAGGAGAAATTTCACCACTTGGAATAATTTGATGAAACAACACTTTTGATATGTTTGAACTCTGGATTCCTCTGGTGGAAAGGAGAGTGAATATTCAGGGTACGGGCGTCAGGATGTGACGTAATGACCCCAAACAGGTAGGACGTCCCAGATGTTGTGATCGCAATCAGAGCAATTCTTTCACTAATTACATTTCGTTGGTCAAGTAAACTGTAAAACAAACTTATCAGCTAAAATGTGATACATCTAAACTTTCTAATGCAGGTTGCGTTCAAATGTTGACTTCAGAGGAATGGCAAATGTGCGCAGGCGTGCCGATAGGAACTAAGAGGTTAAACAAACATGCGTCTTGTTAGCTGGTGCTGACTTTAAGTGTTCTCCGCACTCTCAATGTGAAGTTTGTTTCCTAAAGTGCTTCCTTTTGTCTCCTCCTTCTGCTTTTGCTGGCACTGCAAACTGTTGAAGCACTCAGTCTCAGTCTGAGGAGAAAGAGCGAATTTACATTTCAATTTAGCAGCTGGTAATTAAGCGACACGGCAAAGCTCCTCCATAAAGTCTGACTCGGGCTAATAGATTAAAAATAAAAGAGCTCCCATTAATGGATCCAGAAAGTTCCCTCGTCTGACTCCTCTCGTGTCAAAAAGAGGAGAAAGATGGAGCTCAAGTATTAATGTCAGCACAGATTTTGTGATGCGAAGCAGGAGAAGATGAATAGTTTGGGTTCAATCACCTCTCTTGATGAGCACACTTCTCCTCACGCTGATACATGACGCTTTATTTATTTATTCATTTTGTCACTCGTGCATCAATTTGCCTCATAATTACTCCTCTAAACACAGTGTGACATGTTTTTAACAGAAACTTGTGTTGACTGTTTTCTGTCTACAGTGAAATCAGAACTTCCTGAAGAAAAACATCAATGCAGATCAGGAAATCAGCTTCATGTTTATATATGAGTGATTCTATAATTAACATAATTCCACCTGACAGAAATTGTTCCAGTCACCAATGAACTGAAAAAACCTTTTTTATCAGTATTTCAGAGAAATCTACAAACTTTTCCACTTGGTCACAAATGTCATTTGGGCTCCTCTGGCTGATGCACTTTCCTGTTTCCTGTTTTATTCTCTTCACTTTAAAATAAAAGTCTAATGTTACGGTTGCACCACCCTGACATTTGACAAGGTGAAAATTACAGGACAAAAGTTTTTTAAATTTCTCAACAGCTTTAAAATTCTTTTTATTTGCAAAGAATGTTTTATTTAAAAAGGTTCAAGCATAAAATAATGCCACTGTATTTTTAATTTCCATTTACAATAACTGACATTCAATTTTTAGAGTTTAATTACTGTGGATACTTGTCAGGACGGTTGAACCACCTGACATTTTGGGGGTTTGAGGAACCAAAACACAAAAAAACATGTTATATTTTAATAGTTTAAAGATGTGTTCAAATAACACAGGTTTCATAGAATAAAGAAATACATGTGATGAAATACTCAATTCATGATGGAAGGAAATATTACACTCGGACACAAAAAAGGGGACGTCACGTCATTGACCCACTTTGTGACAATTGGTACCCAACCTGGTCCGGACCAAATTCTGTTCAGTTTCAGCTTGAAATCAGCTCAGAGAATTAAAGGCCTTTCACTAATCATCTCCTTTGAAAGTAGCATCATGTGTGTCAGACTCTCAGCTGAGCCGAAGCGTTTAGAAAGTCTTTGTAGCTCATCACAAGCCTAAAATAAACTTCAATCATATGATCCCTGTCTGTCGTGAACCTCTAGCCCCTCTCCTGCATCTACTTTAGATCAAAGTGCGCTTGATTTGGTTACCCAGCTGTCCAGGAATAATATTATAATCATTTATTAGTATTTCCTGCACACATTATACCTAATTCGTGCCCACAAATTATTATTTTTTTATTACCATGTCATGTCTGGGGCTCTGTAGTTTTCAGAGGCGCGTGTAAGTTGATAAAACATGAAAAGATTTTGTTCCCAAATATTCCAAAAAGTTCTGTTTTACATTCAAAAAATGAATCTAAAACCCTGTTAACCAATCTGTGTGTAAATCTTTAACTTACGAGGTAACTTCCACTGGATCCGTGCTCGGTGCGTCTCCGTCTCTGCAGCACTTTAAGGGTTCACTCCGGTAAATATTTAGGTCTTTTCTTTCTGCTCTGCTCCTGAGATCTCTTCAGCAGAAACCCAAGACTGCAGTTTCACTTGGATGCTGGAGCCTGATGCATCACATGAGACTCTGAAACGACATAAAAACATCGAGGTTAATTCTCAGATTACCAATATCATCACTTCATGTTGATGTCTGATAATATTGCACTTCACAAGAATAACAAAGCCTCATAATGAGCAGGTTGAAGGTTTTCAGGGGCCAATTAAGTCAACATGGATGAGGAGAGACTCGTCATGGAGGTAGAAAACCATTTATTCTGAAATTAAAGCGGGGAATCCTCGGTCTCTTTGGTACTTTTTTTTAATAAATAATTTCTTCTGTTTACCTCGTAGCTGACGTAAAGTAGGATAAAAGTGTTTCACGTGTTTGATTTAAGAGCTGGTGAGTCATGTGCCAAACACACTCTCACACACTCACACACACACACATTCGTAGTCCACGTCAGTCTCTGAGGATCCTGTTTCATCATCTAATCAGTATCCAGAGCAGCACACCCACACTTCACCACACAGCATCAAACCCTGCAGCTGGTATTTACTTTGTGTGATGTGAATGGTTTAATAACAGTTATAAAATAAAAAAGCCCTGAAGGAGTACAGCAGGCGCCTGATGTACGGCACGCTCGTTCACTCCCGTGATGTACAAGCCTAAATAACGGCGCCCTGATCCTCCGAGTAAACGACCCTCTGTGGATTCTCGCCGATTGTCCAGTTTCGCCGGATAGACTTCCTATTAAGAAGCAGCGGCTGGAAAATGAGCAATCTGAGTGAGGGAGCCCAAGTGAGACATTATTGTAGAAGGTGGGAGAGAGAAATGGTTTGCAATTTTCTACTCCCACCCAAAGACACACACACACACACACACACACACACACACACACACACAGGTCGTAACTTGTGTTTCAATCTACTGCAGCTGAACTGTAAATATACCTCAGAAATACAACAGATATTACACGGATATTCAGCATGCAGCCGCGTCAAGTAAAGCTGTTTTCAGTAAAACTGTCTGACATTTTTCACAAGAGTTTAAAGAGGGGGTATGTTGCTTTATTATATTATAAACATGGATGTAAAGCTCTGGTGCTGTATCTACAGACTTAACTTATGCAGATTTTCAAACTGTCCTGTTTTACATCCTCCTTTTTAGTTGTAAAATTATGTCTGGAAGGATTTATAGAATTTTACAGACCAGGTGGAAGGCTCCGTGTGCTGTCTATAAAGCTGCCACTATTTTAGTCAGCTGGATATAAAAATGCCATAAAATCTGAGTGAAGCTTTAACTATTATTCTGAGGCATTATTTATGTTTTTGCACAAAAGATATGTGTATAAATATTTCTTATTATATTCACTTGTTGGGGGATTATTGTGAATGCATGTTCCTGTCAGTAAAAAAAAAATTAAAATTAAAAAAAAAATAAAAATCTTGGCTTTGTTGAGAATCTTTTTTGGCCCTGATAAAGTGAAAGTTTTGAAAAGAAAAGTCAAAATGTGAGATTGAAAAGTCAAATTCTGGAATAAATGGTCAAAATTGTTTTTAAAAAAGTCAAAATTCTGAGATAAGTTCAAATTTAAAATGAAAAGTCAAAATTCAAGATAAAAAGTTAAAATTGTTGAATTAAAAGTCCAAATGTGGGATCAAAAGTCAAATTCTGGGATGAAAAGTCAAAATTTGAGAAAGAAAGTCAAAATTTTGAGATTCACAGTAATGTTCTATGATAAAATGACATTTAAGATAAGTTGAACTTTGAGATAAAAATTGTTGGATAAAGTCTATATTTTAGGATTAAAAGTCCGAATTTGACATAAAAATTCAAAATAGTTGTCAAATACATCAAAATTTTGAGATAAAGTCAAGATTCTGTAATAAAACATCAAAGTTTTGAGATAAAAAGTCAAAATTGCAGAGTGTGAAAATTTTTAGATTAAAATCTGAAATTGTAAGATGAAAAAGTCATCTTTCTGAGATAAGTTGAAATTCGAGATAAAAAGTCAATAGTCAAGAAACAAGGTTACAGTTGTTGGATAAAGTAAAACTTCAGAAATAAAAAGTTAAAATTGTTGGATTAAAAGTCATCATGTGAGATCTTACGTTAAATTTTGGGATGAAAAGTCAACATTGTCAGTAAAAGTCAATTTTTTTTAGTTTCAGTCAAGATTCTGAGATAAAACATCAACTTCTTGAGATAAAAGTCAAAATTCTGAGATATCAGTTGAAAATTGAGACCAAAAGTCTTAATTGTCAAGTGTTAAAATTTGGGGATTTAAAGTCATCATCCTGAGATAAAAAGTCAAAATTTGAGATAAAAAGTTACAGTTGTTAGATAGTAAAGTCAAAGATTGTGGCCCCTATTCTTGTGAAACCACGTTAACACATATCCTTGTTGTAAAAATCCTTGAATTTGTTTGTATACTGATAAAAATGTATTGAAATAACAAAAGAGAAATAAGAAATGGGGCCATAAACATAGACGTCTTCACAGACCTCCAGACAGCCAATCACAGGGGAGGACGGAGCCTTAAAGAGACAGCAGTCAGAAAAGGGTTTGCTAAAACACCAGTGAGAAAAATAAAGGGATTTCTTTTTCACTGTGAATCCTGTTAAGTTACATTTAGAGCATAAAAGGGACAGAAAAAAGCTTAAGAAAAGCTACATACCCCCTCTTTAAACCCCATTTGGATCTGTTGTACTGTGATTACTCACACTGAGCAATAAAAGAAAGTTTGAGTCAGACAGAGTTAGAGTCAAAGGAAGAATGATGTGAAGTTTCAGTGAGAAATGTTGAACTTTTACTCATCCCAGACAATCTTTCGTTTCATCACTCCCTCATAAAATGTGCTGTAAAAACACCAAATAAGAAGAGATCAAATAGTCACATCAAAGAAATGTTTTCTGTGTGTCTGGATTCGTAAAAGTGAGCTGGCTGTCCTGTGTCTGTATCAGTGGCTCTATTTCACATCGTTTTTCATCAGCCTGAAGCTTCCTCCTCCTCCTCTCTTTATTATGTAACTGAACGCAGCTCACAGATTTGGCTTTTCTCACACACACACACACACACACACACACACACACACACACACTGGACTTTAATTTAAGCCTGTTTGAATATTCAACCCCAGCTCTGGATGAGAAACTCCAGCATCATGCAACTGATTTCATTATGATTTCATTACCTCGCTCTTATCAAAGTTCATTTATATTTATTATCATTACTGACATCCTGTAGCTGCTCTAGATCAGGGGTTCCCAAACTTTTCAGCCCGTGACCCCCAAAACAAAGGTGGCAGAGACTAGTGACCCCCACTATCCCCAGAGGTGACTGAAGCATAAGAAAACGTGCACATAGCACAAATGCACTAATAAGGGTATCCAAACATGGGCATTATGACAACACAAAAAAGAACAACAGCCTGAAAACCATGTTATGATTTTACATGTAACAGTTTAATGTGAAATAAAAGCAGAATATGTCAAAGTTGTTTCTCTGTAATTTGTGAACGAACATTGTTGCAGTCGTGTGCAAACTCAATTTTGGTACAATACTTTCATTTCCACATTAGAACAAAAATAATTCAGTTCAAGTAATAATCATAAACTGTAGCTCTGTGTAAACGTGAACATTGTTGCAGTGCAGGTTAACTTTTTGGGATAAATGCTTCAGTTTTCTCATCACCTAATGAAATGGATGAGCACTATGCATGGAGCACAGCAAGTTCATTCTGGGTTTAATTTTGGAGACGGCCACTCAGAGATCATCCTCCACGTTCAGACATGATATATATTTATTTTTAATAAATGTCAGGGCCAAGAAAGTCTTTTCACACAGGTATATTGAGCCAAACGGCGTAAGTACCTTAGTTGTGGTCTGGGATAGCTGTGGATATTCCCTCTAAACTGAAATCATCTCGCGACCCCCACTTTGGGAACCCCTGCTCTAGATGTTCCTTCTCTTCACCTACAGAGAGAATCCATTTGTCACGTGTGGCTTTTGTTGTCACATTATTCCTCAGTAAAACCAGTTTCAGTCTCCTGTGTCGACTCTTTACTGTAGAGGTCAAAGCCACTGAGAGCACAACATACCTGTGTGTTATCTGCAGAGGTGCAGATACTTACAGTGGAAGCTTTCTGCAGAGAAGATTTAATCTACTACACAATCTTTTTTATTCATAGACTTTCTGTGAGAAACATTTTTACTCTGTTCTGTGGATTCATGTCCTAAAGTGGTCGCTGCAAATCTGGGAATCTGTATCTTTGTAAAAGGTAGTTTGGCTTCAGTATTTCTTAAAGCAGGAACAGTACTCAAGTATGGTGGCTCTGAAGTGCAAAAAATGAGAACAAAACAGCAAAAAAGAAAAAGAATGAAAGAAAGACAATGCAACTACAAAAAAAAAAAAAGAGAACATGATGACAAGAGCAGAAAGGTAAAAAAAAGTAGGCAGCCAAGGAAAAACAGAGGAAAAATACATAAAAAAGAAAGGAAAGCAATGAAAAACAGAGGAGATGATAAAAATTGAGAAGAAAACAAAGAAATTGATAATAGAGAAGAAAACAATAGAAAACAAAAATACAGAAAAAACAACATAGTGAAAGAAAACAGAAAAGGGGAAAAATTTAAAAAAGAAAGAAAACATAAAACCAGAGAAGCAAACATAAACACAAAAAAGAAAAGAAGATAAAACAAAAACGATGAGGAAAACAGGACATTAAAGGAATCAAAAGAAAAAAAAAACCAGGACGGATCAGAAAAGAAAAGAAATTATTACTAAAAGAGAGATGAAAACATCCAAAGAGGAGAAAACAAAATGGGAACAATATCAAAATAGAGAACAAAACAATAAAAAGGAAACAAAACAACTACAGACATCAGAGAAAATTAAAAAGATACAAATAAAAAGAAAACAACATCAATAATACAGGAAACTTCACAACAAAGAGGAAAACAACAAAAGGTAACAATAAAAGAAAGAAAAAAGACAACCAGGAGTCAAAAGAACATCACAACACAAAATATATAAAACATTACTGGGTCAATGACGTGACGTCCCTTTTTTTTGTCCGAGTGTAATATTTCCTTCCATCATGAATTGAATATTTCATCACATGTATTTCTTTATTCTATGAAACCTGTCTTATTTGAACACATCTTTAAACTATTAAAATATAACATGTTTTTTTGTGTTTTGGTTCCTCATTGGGGGTTTTACAGTCCACCACGTTGGCAGGACTGTTCATAGGTGTCATTAATTTGAGATTTTTAACTTACAGTTAATAACATTTACCTTTAATTTTTATGTCACCGTAATAAAATACGAACTTGGAAAAATTTATAAACATTCTTTGCACATAAAAAGAATTTTAAAGCTGTTGAGAAATTTAAAAAACTTTTGTCCTGTAATTTTCACCTTGTCAAATGTCAGGGTGGTGCAACCGTAACATTAGACTTTTATTTTAAAGTGAAGAGAATAAAACAGGAAACAGCTTTGACGTAGTCGGTCTCCTCGGGTTTACTGTAAACACTGGTTCACCTTTTCAAACATCTAAACTCTGAAATACTGATAAAAAAGGTTTTTTCACTTCATTGGTGACTGGAACAATTTCCATGTCAGGTGGTACAACCAATGTAATAATGTGAAATGTTATTTTAACACAAAATTATTCATCTTATTCACAAATAAAACAAATGAAACACACAAAATGAAAATGTATGAGTCACTACAGACACTTGAGAGATACTTGCCAATAATTTCACACAGAAAAAATAACAGGAACGTATAAATATATTTTCATATATTTGGTTGCGCCACGTGACATTTTTGGGTGCTCAAATTAAAAATACAAAAAAATTATGAACCAAAAAACTTTGATCTACTGAAATCTGTAAGAAAACATAATTCTTCTCTCAGAAATATGTTTTTATCCATTTTCAAAGAACTTTTTAAAACTGAGTTTTTAGACCCTCTTTTTGTCATTGACCCACCTAAAGAAATAAAATCTGTCACATTTTGGAGGCTGTCAGGAAAAGATGTAAAAAACAGAGACAAACACAAAGCAAAAGGTGATAAAACTTACCTTTCAGGTGTTCACAAGTCCAGAAAATCGATGAGGCAGAAACACAAGTGAGTAAAAAACACAAACTCAGGAAAGAGGATGAACTAGAAACATGAATATACTAAAGGTGATTAGACACAGGTGTGACAGAGACACAGGTGAAATTCAATCAGAGCAGGAAGTAAAACTACAGCAGACAGAGAAGAAGAACTACAAACACAGGAAGCCAAACTTTCTGAAAAAAATACAGGAAATAATAATAAAGACACAAACCAGAGAGGAAAAAAAAACTGTTAAAGAAACATGGACAGTTTTGTTTGTCGTCACTGAAGTTGATTTGTTGTTAGATGTCGTAAAAGAATCTTCCCAGAAATCCTCAGTAGTGTTAAGTTCTGCGCTGTGCCTTCGTAATAGACTCGAAGTTTCACTGTTGATTTATCGGCTCTTTGACCCAAATGATGAAGGATAATTATAATGGAGAACGGGAGCAGAGCCAGACCAAGACGACGGTCACATTTCTGTGAATGTGCCTGAAACTGAAGGAAGGTTATTCAGACGGAGAGAAAGTTAGAAACAAACACAGAAACAGAGAGAAGGTTACTTTGAGCGGTGACGGAGCGGGAAGGAAACTATTTCCTCTCAGAATAGAGGACATGAACCGTGGTTAGTGCCAGAAAACATCCATCTGACAAAATGAAACACATTGATCTGGAAGTTTCTGGACGTTTCTATGCTGTTGCAGACTTTTCCTCCTGAACAGAAACAGAAACGTTTTCCTAAAATCACTTTCTCTCCCACCAAAGAAGCTACTTTTCAAAGCAGTGAGCCTTTGATTCGATTTAACACCAGATCTATAGTCTTTGTTCTCTTTCAGCAGATTAAGAGAGTTTAAAGACATCTGAGAGTATTCACAGGAGACTTTCAGCTGAAGCAGCAATTTTCCTACAGCTTCATATATCAGAGAGAAACGTGAGCGTTTAACCCCTTACATCCCACCTGATTCTGGCCTAAAAACCATGCTGTGTTTCAGAGCTTATAACTGTAGAAACATAAAGTCAAAATTCATCAGTGACACCTCATTTGTAAGATTAAAGTCTCTAGTTTCAGAAAATGTCATGTTTTTATATGTGGCTAAATTACACACCAGGATGAATGCAGCTGAAACACCTTTTTTTCCCACTTCTTTTTTTTTCTAAAACCAATTTTTGGACATCATTAACTTCAAGATGCTTCATGTCAGACATAAAACATCCACCACATCACTTTTTCGTCTTGTCATCTACATCTGAGTGAAATTTGAGCTTTTTAAAAAAAACCTTGTAGGAGTTTTAGAGTTTTTAGCCTCAGGTTTCCAAACACCAGCAGATGTGTTCTCATTTTCCACAGTCTAGTCTGATGACTTTGCGCAAACAAAGCCAGCTGCGTCAGTGCTCAGTGTCTTCTTTGTAGTGTTGAAACAAGAGAAACACTTTTCAAACGATTTTTAGTACTTTAATATCGAGGACAACGAGTGCACTTATACTTACTAATGTGTGCCGTTGTTTCTGCAGAAAAGTTGCCAGATTGATCGAAGTCGTCCGAAGCACACTTGCGATTCCGACAACCAATGATATGCACACTAACAGTCCCGGCTTTCGGCTATTTACTCGCTGTTAGGGGGGCTTTTACGCAGCATCAGCTAACGCTATTGGCCCGTCAAGCAGAGAGCGGCTGTTGTATAAATCAGGCTCTCCTGGCATCAAATCACCATAGCCAGAAATTCAAGGAAATAAAATATGCCAAGTTTTGTCAGATTGACATTGAGGAGGAAATGCTCTTAGACTGTGAAGCTGCTGTTATTGATGAGAACAAACAACGGACTCTACAGGAGAAATTTCACCACTTGGAATAATTTGATNCAACTTTGTTCTCTTTGTGAAAAGTTTGCTAAAAATCATGAAATTATAGCTCCTGTTGCTCACGTGAATATGAATGATTACACACGGCAACAAAGACGTCTTTTCAACGGTCTAACTAGCTTCAGCAGGCTTCGTGTGAACGCTAAGGCTGTTGGTTACTATACGTGTGATTGTCAGGGCCGAAAGCCGATAAATGAGCCTGTTAGGGGGGCTTTTACGCAGCATCAGCTAACGCTATTGGCCCGTCAAGCAGAGAGCGGCTGTTGTATAAATCAGGCTCTCCTGGCATCAAATCACCATAGCCAGAAATTCAAGGAAATAAAATATGCCAAGTTTTGTCAGATTGACATTGAGGAGGAAATGCTCTTAGACTGTGAAGCTGCTGTTATTGATGAGAACAAACAACGGACTCTACAGGAGAAATTTCACCACTTGGAATAATTTGATGAAACAACACTTTTGATATGTTTGAACTCTGGATTCCTCTGGTGGAAAGGAGAGTGAATATTCAGGGTACAGGCGTCAGGATGTGACGTAACGACCCCAAACAGGTAGGACGTCCCAGTTATCTGAGTGATTCTTTCTCTTATTACGTTTTGTTGGTGAAGAAAACTGTACAACGAACTTGGCATCTGAAATGTAAAGAATCTAAACTTTCTAATGCAGGTTGCGTTCCAATTTTTGATGAAGGCGTTACTATTTATACTTAGATGACGTCAGAGGAATAGCGCGTCAATGCCCCGGTGAAGCGCAAGAGGTTAAAGAAAATACTGTAGTCGAGCTCCATCAGGCAGCTTTTCAAATTAAGACGACTCAGACCAGCGTGTGTAGGTTGCTTGCGGCTCGGATAAATTAAGTTGTCAGCGGCCTCTTGGCGTGATTCATCGGTTTACGGGCCGTTTGTTTGTCGTAACAGATGCTACCTCTCTCTCTCTCTCTTTTCTTTTCTCAGGGCACTCGAGGAGCATGTGACGAGGAGGAGAAAGAGGCCGAGGTAAACACGGCGTCTTAACAGCCAGCGTGCAATACGACGGGAGGATGTGATGGATTCATATATGTTCCCTGAGGGCAGAGCAGTTTCTCCAGTTAATGATGGTTTTATAGCAGCTGGCGGGGAAGCCTCAGCGTGGATTACAGCACCCACAGCGGATAAAACCAGCTCATGTTGGACGCCACTCAAAGCGTGTGCTGGCGTGGAGACGTGTTGCATCCTTTTATGAAGATGCCGACTCCCTATAATCTCTGTTTACAGACACTAACATGCTCTTAAACAGGCACAGGTTTCTATTTTCGGTCTGAGAGTCACAAATATTGACTCTTTATATTGAAGCTAGCTCTGAAAAAACTGATATATTGAAAACACCAACTAAAGTGAAATAGCCAGTTCACCATTTGATCGGAAGTTTAGCCTTTAAAAGACAAAATCTGCACAAAAATGTGGATTCAAGGTCATTTTCTGTCAGGTATTCACCAAGCGGCAACCTCCGGTCTGAGAAATGAGACAACACAGAAGAGTTAAAAAGTGCTTAAAAGTGCTTGAAAACAAACTTCCTGAGGTTTACATATGAAATATAGTATGAAATATACTGAATATGAGCAATAGAATTTAATTTCATGCTTCTTTCATTCTTAATTTTAGCAAATGGAATGAAAAATATGACTTTTTTATGTCAATACTACTTAGAATTAGAGAAGTATGATAAAGATAATTCTTGATTCAAGTGCTCTCATCTTGAAATAAGCACAATCCATATTAAAGGTTAAACCAGAATATTGCACAAACCTCTATAAAATCTGCCTATTGTGACTGCAATCTTGTTTATGAGAATTAATTCCTCCTGGTTTGTGTTTTATCAGACGCTCCCTGAGTCCTCTGGGTGAGAATGATGTAGCGATCATACAGAGAAGTGACGCAGATTGGACTTTAAGTTGCTCTGATGTCTGCTTGTTGTGGTGAAGCCTCATTAATCCTTATTAGAGCCTTTCACTGATGAAGCCATTAGCCTCCATGTTCAGCCAGAGGCCGGGACACGCTGCTTCTTCCTGCTGCTCTGCGTGCACTTGTTTTCATCTCATTGTGTTTTACCTTCACCACTGGTCTCTCAAAGAATAAATCTCCGGCCTGTGTGAACTAATTGGGCAAATAAGGCTTATGGAGTCACAGCTGTTTCCAATTATTTCTGCATTTGGTTGATTTTAGTTGAAAGGCCTGAGCCTCATTGTGTTGCTTTGACAGATTGGATTTCACTTGCAGGCGGTGGAGTCGGTGCATCCTTTAAAAACTGCACCTAGGCCACAAATTGATTCTTGAATGAGGAGATAACTGAGCAGCATTTTTTTTTGTAGCTGAGGTTTGCAAGGACGTTTGTTTGTCCTCATGAGGAGAAGTTAACCCACAGGGAAGGAAAAAATGCTAATGAAGGGAGACTGTTCTCACTGCACATCATGAAGTTAAGCTGAATTAAGCTTTCCAAAAACAGAAAAAACAGTCCACTCCAACCCATCTATCCACCACAGAGTGTCCTCAGACACTTTAAGTTTGTATGTAAGTTTACATACCCTGGCAGAATTTATGATTTCTTGGCCTTTTTTCAGCGAATATGAATGATAACACAAATTCCTTTCTGTCACTCATGATTAGTGGTTTCAACAAAGAACTGTCTTTTAAATCATAATGACAACAGAAACTTCCAAAATGACCCTCAAAAGTTCACATCCCCCATTTCTTAATAGCGAGTATTTCCCCCTTTAACATCAATAACAGCTTGAAGTCTTTTGTGCTCGTTGTGGATGAGGGTCTTTATTTTCTCAGATGGTAAAACTGCCCATTCTTCTTGGCAGAAAGCCTCCAGTTCCTGAAAATTCTTGGTCTGTCTTGCATGAACTGCAGGTTTGAGATCTCCCCAGAGCCGCTCAATGATATTGAGGTCAGGAGACTGAGATGGCCACTCCAGAACCTTCACTTTATTCTGCTGTAGCCAATGGCAGGTCCACTTGGCCTTGTGTTTTGGATCATTGTCATGTGTGAACGTCCAAGTACGTCTCATGTGCAGCTTCTGAGGCTGATGAGTGTAAATTTTCCTCCAGTATTTTCTGATAACATGCTGCATTCATCCTTCATTCATCAGTTTGGACCAAGTTTCCTGAGCCTTTGTAGCTCACACATCCCCAAAACATCAGTGATCCACCTCCGTGTTTCACAGCGGGAATGGTGTAACTTTCATCATAGGCCTTGTTGACTCCTCTCCAAATTTAACCCTTATGGTTGTGGACAAAAAGTTCAATTTTGTTCTCATCACTCCAAATTTCTTTGTTCCAGAAGTTTTGAGGCTTGTCACTGTGCTGTTTGGCGTAAGGTAAATGGGATATTTTGTGGCATTCATGTAGAAATGTCTTTCTTCTGGCGACTCCACCATGAAGCCCATTTTCCTTGAAGTGCCTCTTTACCTCCACACCCCATTCCTTTCTTTGCATCCCGAACAATTTTCCTGGCAGTTGTGGCTGAAATGTTTGGTTTGGTTTCAACAGAATCCCTCATTAGCCCATAAAAATCCATAAATTGGCCGCATCATTGTTGAAGCCACAAGGTTCAAAGCATGTGGGAAAAGTGTCCATTGCTCGGAGATTATGGTATGCAGCTATTTTGCCACCTGCTAGGTTGCTAACCTTCGCCACTAGCCTGGTGTTGTCTTCTCTGAGGCCAGAACGGTTGGACTCCAAGTCTTTGTCTTTGTTGGTTTTGCTTTTTGGGAGGCTAAGTGTTGAGTTCATAGACTGTATAATGAGTGGACGAAACAACGTTCGGCTCAAACTGAAGCCTCCAGCAGATGCCCCGCCCCCTGGTGTCTGGCTGCAGTATAGGTCATAAGCCCCGCCTCCCCATGTATTCCAGATATGAGCCGAGAAAACTTGAAAAAATTACGATACCTGGTAGAAACGTTTCTCTCATCCTTACACTAAGGTGGTATGACGATGTAATTTGGCTTCATTGTGTTCAAGGGTTTTTTTTCCTGAGAAGTTAGTTTCTCACTAAACTGAGTCATAAGTTTCGTTTTACAATACGGTTTTTTGGCTTCAAAATCGTAGAACGTAAACAGGCGGAGCCGCACTGTCCATTCTGTATACAGTCAATGGTTGAGGCCAGGCAGCACTAACCACTCCAATACTGTGATTCCCAACGTGTGGCCCCCTGGTGGGCCTTGAAGGTATTGCAAGTGGGCTGCCAAATCATTTCCAAAATTGTTTGATTTTTGTGTGTGTGATAAAACAAAAAACAAAAAAAACAGAATGACGTCTTACATTTCATAACTCAGTCACATTTAAAAGGATTGTGACCCTCCTGAAACCAATCAGTTTCTGGTCGTGTTTTGCTTCCATCACATTTTTATTCTCTGTGGTTTCATTGTTCTTTACAAAGTGAAGTCCTGCTCCTCTATAGGCTCAGACAAAATTCAAAGTTTTTTTTAAAGTGTGAATACATGGTAAATATTCATCATAGGGCTTGATTATTGTATTTTTTACAGTAATAAGTTGATTTTCTTTAGATTTTCAAAGAGGGCATGAGAATTAAGGTGACGCTGATAAACTTCTCTCGTCTGTTAATGTTAGTTGTTGACGTCACTCAAGATACATTCAGGTACTCTGAGAAACTTGAGAATCTGACAATTTTGCCATTTTTTAAAAAGTTTTTGGATTGGACAAACATTTTGTAAATGCAAGTCATTTAGAAATAAGTTTTTTTCAATTTGCTCCTGCCAGCAGGTTTGGTATCCCAAGGGTTAAACATGTTCAAATATTTATGTGTTATAAAAAGGCATCAAATAGCCTCCGTATTTACAGGGTTGGGAAAAATGTTTGAGACTTAAAAGTGGGCCCTGAGTTGGAAAAGGTTGGGAATCACTGCTCTAATGGAAGAAATAGAAGGCGTCAAGTCAGTTCGTTTGGTTAAAAGTGGCAATAACTGGGATCAAGCTTCCAGTGCAAGTGAAATCCAACTCTCAGAACTTTAGCTGCTGACTTGCTAGAAGAAACTCCATCAGAAAGGAGCTAACACATCACCTCAGAGTCGTAACACCTGTCTGTGCTCGGAGCCGTCCAGGCGGAAACGTGAATCTCTTCAGGTCAGGCTCCTGTTCTCCAATATTCAATCAGCCTCCCTCTCTCCATATTGATCGCCGCCCCTCCCTGCCTCGGCGAGTAATCACCGGCTGGCAGCGGAGGGGGAACGACAGCAGTTCTCGCTCTCTGCATACGGATGAGATGTAATCTGTCTGCCATCTCCAGCTGGAAGTGCTAGCAGGCGACCGCGGGGCACGGGAGCGGAAATGACTCTGCTCGGTTCAATCATTGTTCTTGGACATCGCCGGGAGCGCAGGGATCTTGTTTTCACACGAGGAGGAGGCTGTCCCTCCGATGAGCAATATCCACTACAAGTCCACAGTTTCAGGGCGATGGGCTTTGCCGCCACGACCTCTCAACTGTGTCAACTGTGGCCCGGCGTTTTTTTGGGGACTGTCAGAGCGAATTTCTGAGTTTTAGGATCTCATCTGACGTTTTTACAGAGGGTTAGCTCCACGTCCTCTCGACTTAGACTGGAAATCTGAGGAGTTTCATGTTGAAAGTGATCAAAGTTAAATCTCAGAAAGCTGTGATGGAGGAAAATACTCTTTTAGTGTCAAAGAAATTCACTAAAACCTAACTTCACAGATTACAAAAAACATTCTTATCACAGTAAATTGAATCAAACTATAGCAGAATATCAGTGATGGGGCTGTTTTGACAATGTGTGAAATGGCAGTAAAGGACATTCTTATCAGGTCTCTAGAAAACCTCCATCGTGTCAGATCCAGTGGGGTCAGGAAAAAAAACTTTTATCAGGCTTTATGGCTAAGAAACACATTAATACAACAACTTCTTTGTGTGAGAATGTTGGAAATTTGTGAGACTAAAGCAAGAAACTGAGTTTGGAGACACACCTATGATCATGTGACCTGTTTTTCTATTTTCACAACTCCGCTATTTCTTCTAGCAGACACTTTTGTCTGAAGCAACACACAACACAAGCAAAAATTTAGACAGGAGGGACAAACTTAAGTAAGTGGGTCAATGACAAAAAGAGGGTCTAAAAACTTATTTTTTAAAAGTTCTTTGAAAATGGATAAAAAACATATTTCTGAGAGAAGAATTATGTTTTCTAACAGATTTTAGTAGTTGACCAACATTTCAAAGTTCTTAGGTTCATAATCTTTTAGTATTTTTAATTTGAGCACCCAAAAATGTCAGGTGGCGCAACCAAATATATGAAAATATATTTATATGTTCCTGTTATTTTTTCTGTGTGAAATTATTGGCAAGTATCTCTCAAGTGTCTGTAGTGACTCATACTTTTTCATTTTGTGTGTTTCATTTCTTTTATTTGTGAATAAGATAAATAATTTTATGTTAAAATAACATTTCACATTATTACATTGGTTGTTCCACCTGACATGGAAATTGTTCCAGTCACCAATGAAGTGAAAAAACCTTTTTTATCAGTATTTCAGAGAAACCTACAAACTTTTCCACTTGGTCACAAATGTCATTTGGGCTCCTCTGGCTGATGCAGTTTCCTGTTTCCTGTTTTATTCTCTTCACTTTAAAATAAAAGTCTAATGTTACGGTTGCACCACCCTGACATTGGACAAGGTGAAAATTACGGGACAAAAGTTTTTTAAATTTCTCAACAGCTTTAAAATTCTTTTTATGTGCTAAGAACGTTTTATTTAAAAAAGGTTCAAGCATAAAATAATGCCACTGTATTTTTAATTTCAATTTACAATAACTGACAAAGTTAAAAATCTCAAATTAATGACACCTATGAACAGTCCTGCCAACGTGGTGGACTGTAAAACCCCCAAACTCCATGGTTTTGTGTTTTTTTGTGCAATATAAAATTATCAAATTTCTACACAAGTTTATTGTGTCCAAAGTATCTTATTTCTTTATGTACACTACTTTATGAGTTAAGTACTACCTTCCTTTATAACCACTCGGACACAAAAAAGGGGACGTCACGTCATTGACCCATATACAATAGCGACAAACAGCAGCATTTTATGTCATTTTAAGTTTTTAACAAACATGAGTACATGACTGAACTCCTTAGATAACAGCCAAAACTCTGTGGTAACAACTCAAACACTACATATGAATGCACTGACACACATTACTCACGATGACTGTCCTGCTCGCTTTTTAATGTCTTTTTGGTTTGGCGGCTCTCTCTGATTGGCTGTTGTCACCCTCAGCGAAAACGAGTTGCGTAATCATGCTGATGAATATCAAACATGGGGCGCCTCCGATTGTCGGGGGCCGGGGGTTCATGGAGCTTAAGATTGATTCGCCACCTGCTCACACTAGAAGATAATCGGGCCCAAAAATCTGGAGCGATCTTGGTCTGGGACACGTTGTTCGGGCCTGATTGTCGGGAAGGCTGAATCACATTAAAATCAGTCTGAGAATCCTGCAATGTGAGCCAGGCTTTAGTTCCTAAATGTTTCCAAATTCAACTCATAACTTCTGTTGCCCCTGGAAACTACATCAGACATGCTCACGCACTAACCCTTTCTAGAAACAATCGCCAAGCATTTAAAAAAAGGACATAAACATCACCAAGTATTTGAACGTCACCCCTGGAAAGGTCGGTCTGAAGATCATGAAACATCACATGGGATCACTAAGGTTTTATTCAAGTCAATGTGTTAACTCACATCTTTATTCCATAGACATCAGTTTATGAGTAAGTCCTTCTTCCTCTGGTTGGTGTCAATAGTTTAGAAAATTCAGACACTCATGAATGCACCATCTTTATGCTGCCAAGAGTTGCAAAAAGACTCAGCAGATCTCTGCAAGGGTAAAAAATTTGTCTGTGCTGCTGCTGCAGATTTGTATTTGTGCCAGGTTTCAAGAGCTCAGACTTGGTGCCTGTTCCTCTTATAAAACATTAAATAAGCCACAGATGCCTTTTATATAAGACCTAACTAAAGTGAAACCAATAATAGTCACTGTCCCCAGCACGTGTCAAAAGTCACTTTGGCAAACAGATTCTGTCCCCACCTTTAAAAACAAACTAACTTTCCTGTTTGTGTCTTAGCTCTGGCAGGTTGGAGTCCTTCATATCAGATACACAACAAAGTCATAGCACTTAATTGGTATCAATATTCATTTTTGACCCCAAAAGATAAACACATTTGTGAAGACACCGTCACATTCAGTTAAAAAACTTTCAGCGTCTGTTCACTTCTGGTTCAGAGACATACAGTTGAAATGTAGTATGTCATGTAGTGATTAACTGCAAATGGTGAATGAAGCAGTATGTTTAGTACTGTTTGGGTGGGGTGAGAAAATGTTATGTATTTTTTGGTCTCTGCTTCTATAATGAACCTTTTCAGAAAATAAAAGCTAAAACATTACAAAAAAAAAAAACAACGAAACATAGGTTTGAAGTTTTTGTGTTTCTTATAGACATGTCTTTATGGTGTGTAACTTGATGTGATAAATATATGAAGAAAAGTTTGCAGTGTGTTAATGTGGTGTCATGACTAATCTTGCTATATGGCAACAGCACTGTTTGATAAAGTGATTAAAGCTGTGGTTCTGTGTCAAGAAGGTTGTAGGTTCAAGTCCTGGTTGGTGTCATAGACCAGTGGTTCCCAAAGTGGGGGTCGGGACCCTTTGGGGGGTCGCGAGACATTGATAGGGGGTCATGGAATGTGTCCCAAAATCGAAAACTATGAACAATTCATGAACATTTTATCCATTATTGTGAGAGTAAAAGCAAAAATTGGGGTGAAAGATAATATAAAATTATGCAAACAGAAAATGTTTTATCTGTTTTTCACATTTCTTTGTTCAAGTTTGATGCCGTGAACTCAGCAAAGTGCACATTAGTCTGTAAATTTTCTATCGATCAGTTAAATTAAGTATCCTCAGGGAGGGTTTTGTTGGTTTTTGTCTGTTTTTGGATTGTCCCATTAGTGTTGTACCACAGCAGGGGGTCACCAGTCCCTAACGCTGCTATTTTGGGGGTCACAGGCGGAAAAGTTTGGGAACCCCTGNCTTTAGATTTGTTCCCAATTGCAGTAATTAAGTAGTCGACTTCTTTATTTCCCCCTCTGAAGGATCTTTAGACAACATGAACAATCAAAGCAACACGAGAAGACACGAGCGGCGATGTTTTCACAGGAGTCTGTCTTGTTATTAGCCGGTAAAGAGGAGGGGGAATAATGTCAGTGAGCTCTGATCTGAGGCTTCGAGGGGGCTATCAGCAACATCTCAGCAGAACAAAGCACAGCCTGGCTTTGATGGCAGCCCTAAGTTAGGAAACATGATTAAAGTGCTCTACTTTCTGCTAATCCTCTGAGGGGGAACTTGATAAATCTACTGAGCAGCACAGAGCCAGAGGAGGGGGGCGGAGGACTGATAAAAAAAAAAAAAAAAAAGGGATGGTAGCAGCTTTTCAACATGTTGTCATTCATTTTTTACTCATCAGATCCCAAAACAAAAGACGTGCTTCTCCTTTATTTGGTAATTAATTGACAAATAATCCTTGTGAAGCGTTTTGGAGTGCGAGTTTCCCTGCAGAGCGTTTCCCTTCACTGTCTCTTGGATGAAAAGCAGGATGACACACTTCACATCTTTCTCACGCTCTGTTCTGAATGTCTTTCATGGAAACTCAAGTGCTGTTACTCTCAATTATCTCCCCTGTCCTGCTTTCAATACTAATCACTGCCGGTGCCTCAGTCTGACTTTTTCCTCTGTGTGAGTGTTTACCACCCAGAGTTGTTTTTTTTGTTTCAGGCTTTTAGTGTTTTCTAATGGAGATAATTGAACATCTGGGTGGTGGGAAACGTGTCACCTGTTGTGAAGATGATCCCACATTATATTTGCCCTTTACTGCAGCAATTAATGACACTTAAGCACATGAGATGGAGGCGATACTGACCTACATCTGAGCATTTTTGCTACATCTACACTGTAAAAAAGCCAACCTAAAACAGCATTTCCAGTTTTAAGGACTTGAAAATATGACCGATTGACGTTTGAGACAATATTGTGAGTTAGCCCAGCAAACTTAACCACTTGTTTACTTTAACCCTATAAAGCCAAACGTATCATATTTGATACGATAGACTGTATAATGAGTGGACATAACGACGTTCGGCTCAAACTGAAGCCTCCAGCAGATGCCCCGCCCCCTAGTGTCTGGCTGCAGTATAGGTCATAAGCCCCGCCTCCCCATGTATTCCAGATATGAGCCGGGAAAACTTAAAAAAATTACGATACCTCGTAGAAACGTTTCTCTCATCTTTACGCTAAGGTAGTATGACGATGTCATCTGGCTGCATGGTGTTCAGGTGTTCTTTTTTCTAAGAAGTTAGTTTCTCATTAGTTATTGGACGTTAAAAACCGCGATATAAGTTTCGTTTTACGATAGTTGACAGCTGCCGTTCGTGAGTAGTTTTTATCGGGGATATAAGAAACTTCGGGAAAGAGCCAAAAGGAGACTAAACCTTCTGAAGAAGAAGAAAAAAATATTTTTATTTCTCTTTTTTACTCGGCTCCACTGGAAATTCTCTACTGCGCAGACTCTGGCTGCACAATGGCGGCTCGAGAAACGGGGTTTTTTGGTTTCAAAAACATAGAACGGTGACAGGTGGAAGCATGCTGTCCATTCTATATACAGTCAATGTTTGATACATGAGTTCAAAGACCTGTATCTCATCAAAATGATCAATAGTTTCTTTT
The DNA here is from genome assembly GCA_008086565.1 of Thalassoma bifasciatum. Taxonomy (NCBI): domain Eukaryota; kingdom Metazoa; phylum Chordata; class Actinopteri; order Labriformes; family Labridae; genus Thalassoma; species Thalassoma bifasciatum. Next base: position 58,048 of record RPOG01002184.1, on the reverse strand, counting down.
AAAAGAAAACTTAAAACTTCAAGTGGGAAATCCTGAATCAGAGGCTAACAAGCAAAAAGGCTAAAGATATCGATGGATTGAACCATGTTTTATTGATTCCCAACAGGAACCAGTTCTCGTTACCCAACCTTACATATCAATGGAGTGGGAAGCACGGGAACTCCTCAGTCAGCTGTCTGTTTGACATGCAACTAAGCGGCAACCTCCGGGTCTGAAAAAATTAGACAACATGGAAGTGCTAAAAAGCTGCTGTTCCTCGAGTGACCGCTTGAGGCTGGCTCTGAAAGTATCGGAAGTCCTGTACAAGTGGATGGGAAAAAGGCCGTTTTCAGAGCCGAAATTAGCGTATTTCAAGCCAAGTACAAACTCTGTCCACGGTCTGTATCGCTAATTCCACTAACGGCACACAATGTGAGGGGGGTGAATTTCTTTCTAACTCGGCCGTTTGGAAGATATAAGGATCGAGAGCTTACCCAATCAGAGCCACAGCTCAAATCATGTGATTGACGGGCGCCCAATAGCTGTGTGTTTGGGCACCTGTCACTCGTCCCATGCAACTTGTCAGACTGAACACGTAGCCAGTGTGAGTTGACGAACACAGGCAACGGAGCTAAGCCGGAGCGCACACGCATCTGGTGTATTTCAGCTGTTTTGTTTCTTCATAGGAATCCACGTACAACAACATTCCATTCAATAACTGATGCAAGCTGTTCTCATTACCGTAACTCGTCTACTATTTGGGCAGTGAAAAAATTCGAATGGTTTGATGGAGATGGATGAAGAGAAAAGCTTTTTGAAACAGTCGTTTGCTGGTTTGTGCATGTTTCTCATCTCTCCGCGTTGTTACAGCTCTGCCCTGGCTTCAACAGATGCAGATAAAAATAACCCATGAGGAGCCGTTCGCCTCATCTTTGTGTGTGTCCACCACTCCAGGCTTTGACTATGCAGCCATCACATCACAGAAAGCCAAGAAGCAAAATCTGGCTCTCCTCTTTCTGTCCTTGTTCCCAGAAGCTCACAGCTCGGCTGCTCTGCCCATAAAGTCATAAACCCAACTGTAAACACTGACTTCATCGGCCGACATGTTTCCTCTCTCAGCGAGTGGAGTGGGCCTCGGAGTGTGAACGTGTTTGATCACATGTAGATTACATACATGTTCCTGTAGGTGATTTATCTCCCGCTGCTGTCATGCTGTTCCACCTCCCTGACCGCTCAGACATGAGCGGTTTTTAATATTCAGCCGTGCTCTCCCAGGTGAGGAAACTACTGCATCTGTCAGGATGAAACATTTGAGCTATTCGTCTCCATTTAGACACGATCTCTTCTTCAATGGGCAGAGGAAACAAATGGTCCCGTTTTAGAAATGATGGATTTCAGCTCTGACTGGTTGGAAACAGCTCAGTGTCGGCCGAATTACAGCAGGAGAGTTAAAGTGAGGATTCAGTTTCCTACGGTGAAAATAAAACGTCTTATTCTGGATGAAAGGTTTGTTTTGTACGACTGTCAGTCATTGTTCTGGGGATTTGTGCTCCCATTTAAAAGCAGAATCTGTTTTTGTTTTAACCCCTTACGTCCCACCCAATTCTGGCCAATTTACCATACTATATTTCAAAGTTAATTACTTCCTCATTTGAAAGAATAAAGTCTCTAGTTTCAGAAAATGTCACTTTTTTCTCTTCTTATAACCACTTCTGAAAATCATGAACTTCAAGATGCTCCATGCCAGACATAAAACATCCACTACATCACTTCTACACCTTGTCATCTACAGCTTGGTGGAATTTGAGCTTCCTAGATCAGTGATTCCCAACCTGTGGTCCGTGGCCCCCTGGTGGGCCGCGGAGATATTGCAAGTGGTCCGCCAAATCATTTTCAAAATAGTCTGAGTTTTAATGAGGGTTAATTATATAAAGATACAAATGTACAGAATAATGTTTAAATATTAAAACTTGGTTACATTTGTAAGGATATTCAACATGTTCAAACGTTTGTATATAAGAAAAGTCCTTGAAGAGGGCAAGTTAAAGCCCAACATGTAACATGACCCCAAATTTAACAAAACCCTGAAATTTGATTAAACAAATATTGTATATCCCAAGACTATAATCACTGACCCAACATTTAACAAGTTGTTATATCATGGGCAGATAACTATTACCTTCTGGGCTCAGCATCTGTTACATCATTGACAAGTTATCACATTTCGGGTTTTATTACATTTTTTTCTTACATTTCGGGTCTTTGTTACAAATCAAGCGCTAACAAGTCACTATACAGCCCCCATAATTATATGGTCAGAGGTGGGCCGCGAAAAAGTTTTGAGACTTAAAAGTGGGCCCTGAATTGAAAAAGGTTGGGAACAACTGTCCTAGATAAAACCTTGTAGGAGTCAAAGAGTTTTTAGTCTCTGGTGACCAAACACGCAAACAAAACCAGCTTCGTCAGTGTTCAGTGTACTCTTTTTAGTCAACTTTGCTCTCTTTGTGGAAAGGTTTGCCAAAACCATGACACCATAGTTCCAAGTCACGGATTCTGCCTCCTCTATTGCGCACATCTATCTGAAGGAAGACTCACTGGGGGGAAAAATAGGTCTCGCCAATGATGTAGATGGCAACCGCTGGCTTCTTGTGGATGGTAAGGTGATTGGCTACTGTAAAAATGATTGACTGCTCCATCCTGTAGCTAGAACCCTAATGCTCTAAGACTGTGAAGCTGCTGTTATTGATGAGAACGGACACGACGGACAGACAAACAACGGACTTTACAGGAGAAATTTCACCACTTGGAATAATTTGATGAAACAACACTTTTGATATGTTTGAACTCTGGATTCCTCTGGTGGAAAGGAGAGTGAATATTCAGGGTGCAAGTGTCAGGATGTGACGTAATGACCCCAAAACAGGTAGGACGTCCCAGATGTTGGGATCACTATCAGAGTGATTCTTTCACTAATCACGTTTTGTTGGGACAAAAGAGGTTAAATAGAGCTATCAAAAAAGCTTTTACTTTGCAAAGATCAGCACAAAATTAAAGAAAGGCCAAACAGATGATAAACCCTGGTTAATTCTATGCACTACTCCTTTAAAAGCAACAATTTTTTCAGGCTGCAGTGACAGTTACTCTCTCATATTTAATCACAAATCTTAATTTAGCCTCTCCCTTTGAGCCAGTCAGTCCATCTTGTGCTCACTTCACACGTGCCCGCTGCCCCAGATTCATGAAAAAAGCCTCCTGGCTGCAGCACGTCAACGAATCACGGAGAGAAATTGTTTGAAAAAGACACAAAGTGCATTCGTCTCTGCAGGGAGGAGCGGAGAAGAGAGAGAGAGGGAAGAATCAGAAAGAGGTTGTTTGTGAAGTTGAGTGGCTCTCCTGTTTTGTGGAGAGGACGCCACAATAATCCAGTCACGTTTCCTCCGTCCCGGCGTGTGTCATGCCTCCGAGCTTCCTGGCATCCCGCTGAACTCGGACAGTTGTCCGGCTTCCAAGACTCGGCTGAATGAAGTGAAGCATGCAGGAACATTCGCTCTGCTTCTCCATCTTTTTTTTCCCCTCTCATAAAGCCTCAAAAACAGTTGACTGTGTTTTATTTTTATTGTCATTTCACTCTCAGAGTATGATGTAATGTTTTCCTGCACACACTCAACACTTCAGAGGCGTATTTTAATCAAAGAGGAGGAGAAAGAGGAGGAGGAGGAAGTGCCAGCAGGCCTGCACCTCATCTGTTGTTGTTCCCGTCCTTCTGCTTTAATGATTAAATGCCCCCTGGTGGTTCAGACCAGTCATGTGCATTTGTCCTCTTTTAACTGCCGCTGCTTTTTCATGCAACACTTATTGAGTTTCTTATCTTTTATCAAAGCTTTCATCTTCAAAATGTTGCCTGAATACAGCGTCTTTTGTCTGCAGTGGGGGATTCAGCAGAGGCTTGAGTAAGACGACTAAATATAGTCGGAGAAGAACCTCAGGTAACCTACTTACGCACAACTTTGAGATACTTTAATTTTACTCTGGTATTTTTCTCATGCTTTTATTCAACTGACTTATCATCAAGGTGAAACTAGGGTGACCAAACGTCCTCTTTTCCCTGGACATGTCTTCCTTTTTGGTAATAAAATTATGTCCAGTCTGCTTTTATAAGATTCTCCAAAATGTCAGGGTTTTACAGAAAATGCAGAAGTGGAAATGTACTTTATGCCGCTCTTTTTGTCATATTTATGACCAGTCGGAGGCCCCATGTACTGTCTATGTGAGCTGAAAAGTTTAACACCTAAAAATTTAAGTTGCACTTTTAACCAAGATTTTGAGGCATTATTTATGTTTTTGTACAAGATATATACTTTTTCTTTTAATTTTAGCATCTGGTGAGGCATTATTCTTATGGGAGCCCATTACGGTCAGTTAAAAAAAAAATTAAAAAATGACAACTCGACTTTGCTCAGAAATTTCAGTCATAATTTTGAAATTAAAAATCAAGATCATGAGGAAAAAATGTGAATATTCTGAGTTTAAAAGTTGAAATTTTGAGGTAAAAAGTCCAAATTTTGAGATGAAAAGTCGGAGTTCCATGGTGGTCAAAAAAAAAAATGGAAGTAAAGGATTTATGCGAGAAAAAAGTCAAAATTTCACATTTAGTCAAAATTGTGAGTAAATAGTTAAAATTTTAAGTTGCTGGGGTCAAAATTATGTTAAAAAAGTCAACATTTTTAGATAAAAAGAAGAAACTTTGCCTTTTATGTCATTAATTTTGCTTTAATCTTATTGATTTGACTTTTATCTTAAAATTGTGACTTGATAATGACAAAAAAAAAAAAATCATCAAAGCCGGTTTTTCATTGTTATTTATAAATATAAACATATTTCTTTTTCTTTTTTTTTTCTAAAAACCCAAGAAGAAGACCCCCTTGCAGGATCTTGGACATCCTGCAAAAGTCCCCAAAGATACTCAAGGATGACAAAGTACCTTCATATTTCAAACATTTATTTCAACACTCCTTTTCTGTTTCAAGTAAAAATTTTCTTTGATTAAAAGTAAATAATGTAAAAATTAATAATGTATAGCAGCCCATTTCCGTCACAATAAAAAAATAAACTAAAAGAAAGACAAATACAGTGGCTTTACAACCCATACAATTAACACAATCCTTTTATTTTTGGAGTATAAATAAGCTTGATTTCCCATTTTCTGTATAAAAATAGATATTTGATGGCTTCACCAGATCATCCAGCATCTCAGATCGTCGCCTGAGGCCTCATAGTAAACTTTGCTCTCTGACTGCAAACACACGGTGCAGAATAAAAGCTTCTAGTTTGGCCTAGTTTGAGGACCAGAATCCATTATGGTTGTAAAACATGTTTTGTCTCTGGAGCTGCCACAAAGCACAGTCCTCTGGGAGCAGCTGGTCACAAACTAAACGTCTGGATCAATACGTTTCCACATGAGACACATAAAACCAACGAGGGACATTTCCCACTGTGAGCGAGCAAGTTAAGAGCGAACTTCAGGGGATTTTCTCTCCAGGGACGACCTCCAGTGTCAGAACAAAGGAGAATCAGCTTTTATGTAACAGAGCCGTAAAATCAGAGGCATAAAAGCCAAGATCCATCAATCACCTGGGGCATCGACACACCCGAGCCGTGAAACCAAAGAGGCCACTAAAGTAGGACATCAACTATTCATTCTGTTGTGATACGCCGACACCTATCAGGTGTTCTGCACGCCGTACGGATTTCACCTGGCTGCTTCCTCGCTGCTTTTTCTGGGAATCACTGCTGGCTGAGGAGGAAGAGGGAAGAAGAAGAAGAAGAAGAAGTCTGAGCGCTGTCACACAGAACGCCTCGAGGGAAAACTGGACCCATGAATATTAGATGAAGGTTTTCCAGTCTGAGGATAATTCTTCAGCTGTTTCAGAGCAGTGACCAGAAAGCGAAATGAGAAGGGATCGGTGTAGTTTTTAAAAATTAATCAGAGGAGAGTCTTATTAACTGTGTTTCCTGTAAGAGCTTTGTTGTATCAATGACACAGAGTGAAGAGGACTTAAAGAGTTATCTGTCCAAACAGCCCCGGTGGAATCTGTTTTTCAAGTCTTCACTCGCAAACAAAGATCAGCAGGAGTCATTCAAAGGTGGTGAAAAGTTCAACTTATTGACAGATAAACACTTATTTTGGTGAAAAGTAAAAACCACTCACAGTTTGTGGCTCATGTACATGACGACACATTATTAAAACTCTGATTCAAAGGGAGTTTAGAGCATCAGTTGTCTTTAAGTGGTAACAAGTCAGGACTGCTGTCAGGCCAATTTCACATCTGGACTCTTCTACTACAGAGCCATGCAGTTGTAATTTGTGCAGTTATTTCCTCAGGTTTTTACTTTTTCTTAATGATATCATTAACTGATGTTGAAATCCACGAATTATTTGTGACTATATGCTGAGGATTAGAATTCTGAAATTGTTGAGCTGTTTGCTCACGCAGTCTCTCACAGATACACCTTTTCCACCAGTTCTATTTGGGACAAGTTCTGATCCTGTTCTTTCTAAGAACCTGTTTGGTTTTCCATCTGAAAGGAGCCACGTCATTGTGTCACCATAAAACATCAGTAGGTCACTGCATATATAACCATTTCAGTGTTTCCCCCTCGGGAGGCAATACTGTTTACAGTGTTGCTACCTTGACATAGATGACCTTGACAGCGCTTTGAAAAAGCAGAGATTTATTTTCTCTGTTTCTCGTGGTGGTTTTCTCAGCTCTCTGTCCACTGTTTTTGTGTGAATGCATCGGGGGTGGAACTTTGCCATGCACAATACAGAGAGCAGAGGAGAATTGTGAACACGTGACCATAAAAAGAAAGAACAACATCAAGCTTCTTAGTCTGTTAAATGAGAGGAATAAGGTATAGACCTGATCTATTGGGGAGGATCATGCCTCTGTTTCAAATTTTGAATGAAGAAATGCCAACATAACAACAGACGACCTGCTGGGCAGCCCCTGACGTAGTTGGTGCTTTGCCCTGGCCCAACAAAGAGTTGGTGCTTGTTCAGCACCAGTTTGTAGCACCTGGAGCCAGTGTTTTGCCGGTGGGAACACAAAGAACCAGTCAAAAGTCAGGCACTGGCCTGGAACTATTACTGGCACCAGTTTGGTCAAAAAGGAGTATCAGAGATTTAACATCTCTTGGTCATCTTTTTATGCCCACTTATGTCACTTACTTGCTGATATTTAACCTGATAGTTGTAGTATAATCATTTGTTGCATGTGCAATACTATTTTAGCTAGATGCAGTCCTGAAAGGATTTAAAAACCCTCTAGTCTGCTTTTTTTAAATCAGTTTTCCGAGTAATCCAACATATTTGGAAATGTTGCACAATCTTGCAATCCTTAAACAAACAAACAAACAAAAAATCACTTTCTTGTCATGAAGTACTTCAATGACAAATATTTGAGTTTTGGGATAATAATCTGTACTATTTTCCAATTGTTCCATTAAAGGCCAAATATACAATCTTTTATTTTCAGTATTGGCACTGCAATGGGCAAATTTTAACCGGTAAGTTACGGAAAAAAAATGAGTGTAGATTTTAGTGTTAATTTGAAACCACCAAGCCTTGAAGTCTTCGACACATTGAATCTCACAGTTTTTGTTGATTTTGGCGCCCCCTGTGGACACATCTTATAACTGAGTTCTCATTCCACAAAAGGACAAGGTAACATTCTGTGCCATTATTATCGTTCTACTTTCGTTAAACAGTTAAATGTGGCACCATTTACTATTCAGGTGTTAAAGAATAAAAGTGTCATATCAGTCAGTTTGGTTTTAACTGGAAATGAAAAGCCACAAAGTGGGATGATCGCTCATTTATTTATTGAGGTATATAAAACAGGAAACACAACAGTTCATGTAAATCACACACTCTGATCTCACTCTCGTTCCTTTCTATCCACACTAACCTCAGGCGCCTGCTCAGCTCTCGCTCTTAAAGGTGCTTTATGCATAGCTCCAGTGTCAAAACATCACTAATACATAAATTAACCACATGAAATTGGCAGCAGTCCATAAGTTACTCATTAAAACTAAAGCAGGAATTAACCATGTGTGCTAATGTTGTAGTGCTTTAAAACAACAAGAAGGAAAAAGGGAGATAAATCAGCCTCAAGGGACAAGGATGGGAATATGCAATTATAGAAAAAAAATTACAGAAAATAACATCCCTAACTTACGCTACTTCCTTTTGCAAACAACCAACACGAATCCAAACCTATTCAGAGTCTAAAAGTGTGAGTGAAGGCTGTGAATCCTTGAACGGGGCGTTGTTAGAGTGAGTGAAGTTGCCTTGGATGTAATGATGTTGCTGTTGTTGTGCCTGTGGGGGTGGCAGCAGCACTTAGACTGTAAATCACACAGTCCCTTGGGTCCAATGCGAGCGTTCGGCGAGGATCTAAAAGACCTGATTCCAGCTGACGTAAGCAGCGATATGGCACCTCGTTCCTGGTGTTATGTTAATGTGGTCGACGTGTCCGTTTCTTTTACTGGAGGAGAGTTTGTGGGTGGTGCATTACGATTGTTTTCAAACAGTCATAACATTAATTCAAGCATGAGGATGAAAAGAAATGGTTCAACATTTTGTAAAATGCTTGTTATTCGCTTTCTTGCAGAGTTTGATGGAAAGATCTTCGTCAAATGTGTTGAATTCCTCATAAAACTGGAATAAGAACAAGAGCCTGTAAGCACTTCTTTCTGTATTCATGTTTTCATAAAATTACATAAGCTCACCGGCCACTTTATTAGGTAAACCTTGCCGGGTTGGACCCCCTTTTGCCTTCAGAGCTGCCTTAATGCTTTGTGGCATTGTTTCAACAAGATACTGGAAACATTGCTCAGAGAGTTTGGTCCACATTGACATGATAGCATCACAGTTGCGGCAGATTTGTCAGCTACATATCCATGATGTCAATCTCCTGTTCCACCACATCCCAAAGTTTCTCTATTGGATTGACATCTGGTGACTGTGGAGGCCGTTTGAGTACAGTGACATCGTCAAGAAACAAGTCTGAGATGATTCCAGCTTTATGACATGGTACATTATCCTGCTGGAAGTAGCCATCAGAAGATGGGTACACTGTCATCATAAAGGGATGGACATGGTCAGCAACAATACTCAGGTAGACTTTAGCCTCGTTTCCACCAGGCAGTCTGGTACGGATCAGTACAGTTTGGTACGGGTCAGATCGGTAAAGCCTGATCCTGTTTCCACAGCCAACCGTACCCTGCTTGATGGGCCGGATGGTGAGAGCCGCGTCAGCTATGGAACAGCGTGATGTCACTGCAGCGCTACACAGTGAACCCCGCTAAATGCAACGAAGAAGAAATTAGCGGCATTGGAAACAAAGAGCAAGATGGAGGACGTCCAGCAACTCTTCTACTTTGCGATCAGCATGTGGCTCTTTATTCCATAACGCAATGAAGCTTTGTTTCAGGAAAGGCTGCGTGTCGTTCTTTATTACCGCTGTCGCACGGGAAGTTACCGATCTTTTAACCAATCAACATACTGCAGTGATTATGGCCCCACCCCTGGGGCCGGTTTGGTGCGGCTTGGCACCCCAACGGAAGGGAACTGAAAAGTGGAGCGGTCGCTTATTTGGGGACCCGTCCCGGTTTTAGTCCATGGAAACGCCACAAAATGCGTGCCGTACCAAGACGAACCGATCCGCTTGGTAGAAACGAGGCTTTTGGCGTTTAAACGCAGCTCAGTTGGTACTAAAGGGCCCAAAGTGTGCCAAGAAAATACCCCCTACATCGGAGATTCCCAACCTGTGGTCCGTGGCCCCCTGGTGGGCCTCGGAGATATTGCAAGTGGGCCGCCAAATCATTTTCAAAATAGTCTGAGTTTTAATGAAGGGTAATTATATAATGATACAAATGTACAGAATAATGTTTAAATATTAAAACTTGGTTACATTTGTAAGGATATTCAACATGTTCAAACGTTTGTATATAAGAAAAGTCCTTGAAGAGGGCAAGTTAAAGCCCAACATGTAACATGACCCCAAATTTAACAAAACCCTGAAATTTGATTAAACAAATGTTGTATATCCCAAGACTATAATCACTGACCCAACATTTAACAAGTTGTTATATCATGGGCAGATAACTATTACCTTCTGGGCTCAGCATCTGTTACATCATTGACCAGTTATCACATTTCGGGTTTTGTTACGTTTTTTTTCTTACATTTCGGGTCTTTGTTACAAATCAAGCGCTAACAAGGCACGATACAGCCCTCATAATTATATGGTCAGAGGTGGGCTGCGAAAAATTTTTGAGACTTAAAAGTGGGCCCTGAATTGAAAAAGGTTGGGAACAACTGCCCTACATCATTACACCACCACCAGCCTGAATCATTGATACAAGGCAGGATGGATCCATGCTTTCATGTTGTTTACGCCAAATTCTGACCCTACCATCTTAGCTGACAGGAGTGGCATCGGTGTGGTCTTCTGCTGCTGTAGCTCATCTGCCTCAAGGTTCCTCGTGTTGTGCGTTCAGAGATGCTCTTCTACAACCTGGGTTGTAACCATAGACTGTATAATGAGTGGACGTAACGATGTTCGGCTCAAACTGAAGCTTCCAGCAGATGCCCCGCCCCCTGGTGTCTGGCTGCAGTATAGGTCATAAGCCCCGCCTCCCCATGTATTCCAGATATGAGCCGGGAAAACTTTAAAAAATTACGATACCTCGAAGAAAAGTTTCTCTCATCTTTACGTTAAGGCAGTATGACGATGTCATCTGGCTGCATGGTGTTCGGGTGTTTTTTTTCTGAGAAGTTAGTTTCTCATTAGTTATTGGACGTTAAAAACCGCGATACAAGTTTTGTTTTACGATAGTTGACAGCTGCCGTTCGTGAGTAGTTTTTATCGGGGATATAAGAAACTTCGGGAAAGAGCCAAAAGGAGACTAAACCTTCAGAAGAAGAAGAAATAAATTTTTTTATTTCTCTTTTTTACTTGGCTCCACCAGAAATTCTCTATTGCGCAGACTCTGGCTGCGCAATGGCGGCCAGAGAAACGGGGTTTTTTGGCTTCAAAACCGTAGAACGGTGACAGGCGGAAGCACGCTGTCCATTCTATATACAGTCATTGGTTGTAACAGGTGGTTATTTGAGTTACTGTTGCCTTTCTTTCAGCTCGAACCAGTCTTTCCATTCTCCTCTGACCTCTGGCATCAACAAGACTTTTGCCCACAGAACTGTCTCCTCTCTTTTTGGGACCATTCTCTGCAAACCCTAGAGATGGTTGTGCGCGGCAATCCCAGCAGTTTCTGAAATACTCAAGACCGTCCCAGCTGGCACCAACAATCATGCCACACTCAAAGTCACTTAAATCACCTTTCTTCGCCATTCTGATGCTCGGTTTGAACTGCAGCAGATCATCTTGACCATGTCTACCTTCCAAAATGCATTGAGTTGCTGCCATGTGATTGGCTGATAAGAAATTTGCGTTTACAAGCACTTCGACAGGTGAGCTTAATAAAGTGGCCGGTGAGTGTACAATTGTTTCCTATCATGAGATTAATCAAACCTGAGCTATTTGAATGTAAAAAGTGAGCCACCACTGAATAAGCGATATGCACAATCTGGAATCAATCAAACCGTGCATGAATCAAAGGATTGTCGACAGCCACCAAGATCTGTATACTGCAAAAAGTGAAATCTAAGAAAGCATCTACCTCTTATTTTGAGTCAAATTTGCCATTATTCAGAATCTCAAGGAACAAAAATTATTCCCGATTGCTCCTGAAGATGCCAATGAGACAGAGCATGTAAACAGAGTAGAGCATTGAGAATTTCTGTCTATTTCAGTCCTCACTCAAAGGGTCACTATGCTGCTCCACGTAGGTTTTTACTCTGCATGACATTCTCGAAAATGTTGAACCAATCCTTTGATGCACAAAAAACTAGTTTTAAAACAGTCTGAAACACAGATTGTCAAGTTTCCACTGAGTGATTTGGTTGAATCTGAGTCACATTTGGTTTTTAGTTTTTGTTACACTTGCTGTAGTAGCTGAAAATGGTGTCTTCGATCCACCTGCGGTATTTGGACACGGCTGTGTAGACTCCAGGGAACTGAGGGTCACCGCATCCTTTACCCCAGGACACGACGCCATAAATTCGACCTTCACACACTAATGGGCCTCCAGAGTCTCCCTGAAACAGAACAGAGGAAAACATCAGGGGTTGGTTTGATCTGAGAAGATATTTTGAACTTTCCAAATGACAACGTTTTATAATCTGAGAGCAGGAAGTGGCGTCCTCTCACCTGACAGGCGTCTTTCCCGCCTATACTGTAACCAGCACACAGCATGTTTTCTGTTATTTGGCCGTTGAACGACGCGCTGCTGTTGCATTTCGCCATTGATACGATGGGGACTTTGACCGTGCGCAGCGTGGAGGGGATCTGGCCTCCACTGGGGCTGGTGTACCCCCAACCTGACACTCGACACATGGTGCCCTCCGAGATGGAGGCGCCGTGCCGCGGCAGCAGCGCGATGGAAACGTAGTTGTTCAGGTAAACTGGAGCCCTCAGCTGTGAGGAGGGGGAACAGTTTAATCAGAAAAACAACCCGACAAAGAAAGAGCAGTTTTTTATTATGGTTTCTACCTTTATGAGCATGATGTCATGGTTGTTGGAGGTGCTGTTGTAGTTCGGGTGGGGAACCAACAGTTTGGGCCGGATCTCCTGCTCCGTGCCCTCGTAGATGGACAGCGAATAATCTCCAGCTATTATCAAGATGTTTTCCACCCTGCAGAGATAATCCAACAGATCAAAGAAAGATGAAAATGATTTGTACTTTTAAAAAGAAATAAGAGTGTTACTGCATCTAAACTACCAAGAAAACCCAAATAATGACTCAGCATTTTTTCAAAGGGCAGGAAGCAAAAGCAATAATCATTATCCAGGGTCTTTGAATATGAAAAAAAGCCATTTTTTAGAGTTTTTCCCAACAAGTTAGCTCATTTAGGTGGGGGGCTGGTTCTTTTCTGATAGCTAGCTTACTGTAATTTTACACTCAAACAATGAAGCGAATGTTTCTCTAATCTAGCAGATGTTTTTTCTGTCACACTATCCTGGAAACTGGGGACAGACACTTTGAAGGGCAGGGGAGAAAGAAAAAGAAAAGGCATGTACAGCTCTCATTTTGGCTCCTAAAGAGACAGTTTATTATGTCAAAACCAGCCAAAAGGGCAGATTGGTGTGAATTGCCTTTGAGCAGGACACTGAAGCGTCTGTTTTGAGTCTCATTAAGGCAGTTTTTCATGTTTTAACCAGCCAAAAGAGCACAGGATCTCTAGCACGTTTATACGAGACCTAATAAGCTGTGAAGAAAATCTGAAAATGATGTTGTTCGTATGCCAGGCCTCTAGATGGCGATATAACTGTAGGAGCCGTAGACACAACATCAGTATAGAGGCTGAAGAACAGGTGAGCTAGTCATCTGGAGTTTATACTGGAAACTTTTTCTCTGATTGCAGAAAAAGTGCAATAAATGCACATTTGGTTAGAAGGCGGTCAGTGGATTCAGCAGCACAAGAACGAAACTGTCGGCCACTATTGTTGTTGTTTTTTGGTTCACGCTTGGCACAGAGGAGGTTTAACCATAGACTGTATAATGAGTGGACGTAACGACGTTCGGCTGAAACTGAAGCCTCCAGCAGATGCCTCGCCCCCTGGTGTCTGGCTGCAGTATAGGTCATAAGCCCCGCCTCCCCATGTATTCCAGATATGAGCTGGTAAAACTTAAAAAAATTACGATACCTCGTAGAAACGTTTCTCTCATCTTTACGCTAAGGTAGTATGACGATGTCATTTGGCTGCATGGTGTTCAGGTGTTTTTTTTCCTGAGAAGTTAGTTTCTTATTAGTTATTGGACGTTAAAAACCGCGATATAAGTTTCGTTTTACGATAGTTGACAGCTGTTGTTCCTGAGTAGTTTTTACCGGGGATATAAGAAACTTCGGGAAAGAGCCAAAAGGAGACTAAACCTTCTGAAGAAGAAGAAATAAATATTTTTATTTCTCTTTTTTATTTGGCTCCACCGGAAATTCTCTACTGCGCAGACTCTGGCTGCACAATGGCGGCTAGAGAAACGGGGTTTCTTGGCTTCAAAAACGTAGAACGGTGACAGGTGGAAGCACGCTGTCCATTCTATATACAGTCATTGGGTTTAACTCACACGCACAAAGCTGAGTGTGACGTCAGCATTTTCAGGTATAACACTGGCTTGGCGCTTACACAAGAAAAGTGGAAATGGCGTTTTCTAAAGTTTGCTTTTTCAGTCGGCTAAAACGCTGCTTCCTTGTAAACAAGAGGCCGAAACGCAACAATACTTTTGCATTTCACCCTTAAACCCTTGCCATGTAAATGGGACCCAAGAAGGCACTTTAGCCTGGGCTCTTCAACTAGTTTGCCGCAGGGGGGGTGCCCCTCTTACCCCTCCTCTGTGCACACCACTGCCTCAGAGTGGGGAAACAGGCACACATGACTGTATCTCTACCACATTTTATGTCATCAAATCATATTGCATTGAGAATTTGGGCTTCCTATTGGCTACTGACTGTCTACATTTATCACATTTCTAGTTTTTAGTGTGTAAACAATACAGAATGCTTGTAATATCTATAAACTTGCATGTAAACAAACACTGATGCTTGCTTGGAATTGGTTGCATATTTTCTGAGCAGCTGTTTTGTAGTTACTGGTTAATCGAATAAATTGTTAAGGACTGAAGATAAATGCACACACCAACAGTGACAACATCAGCATTAACATCTACTGAACCCATTAAATCAATAAAACAGGAACACTTTTGTGAAATTTAGGACAAAACTAATCCAGTTTCTCTCATTTAGAAAAGGTCTGTATCAGTTTGCTGACACATCGTGGGAACAAGAGAGAGTCTGGGTCAAGCACCACTCAAATTATCTTAATCACGATTGGTTCATCATGAGCCGAAGCGTTTGTTATTTATAAACCATGGTTTCAGCGAGCCTGAAGCCAAGTTCTCCATGTGTCAGATTGCAGGACCACAGAGGTCTATTGTTATTGGCTGAATTGTATCACTTACACGTGCTTTCTTTCATATCTTACACGACTGAAAATAACCAAATTCTCTGGTTACGGACGTGAAGCTGAGGTCACGGCGTGTCAAAAGGCTTTTTATTGCCGAGGGTCTCCTTCACAGAAAGAAGTGAAATCAGGACACTGAGGCGTAAAGCAGAGCGCTACGGAGGAATTGTTGGAACAAATTGTGTTACAGCGTGAGATTCAGAGACTCGTTCACCTCGCGGAGGTAAAGTCAGCTCACCCGATGTCACAATGTGCTGCTGTGAGCACCCAGTACATATTTATCAGGATGCCTCCACAGAAGTGCTGACGCAGCGTCGTCTGTACCGACACAACGGTCTTGACTGAATGTGGGACTGGTGCATATCCTCCCACTATCCGCTCCTTACCTGCAACACACACACACACACACAGAAAGAGAGAGGGGGAAATAAAAGAGATTGCCTTTGGAGACAGAAGCACATATTACGCTCCATAAGGTCGTTGTAGAGACGACACAAAGCCAACACAGCGGTGATAACTGCGGCTGCAGCATCAGCAGGAACAATATGAGTCGTAACGAGGACAGTTGAACGTATTGATCACAGGACTTCTGGATTAGTGGATCAATGAAAGCAATCTGAACCCAGGGATGCATCGATTCACAGCCAGTCTGACCCTAATGATCATTCAGATGTTACCTGTTTGCAGATGACGCACTCATTTATATCGACTCGTCTTAAAATTGAATTCTAGGAAACAGTGATGAGAAGTAATAAGTGAGTTAAAGTAGTTCCCCTTTTTTTAACTTTTAATTGAATTCATTTGTGGCCTGTTTCCCGCATGTCATACCCCACTCTCTACCCCCTTTCATACTCTATCCACTGTCCTCCACTATCCAATTAAAGGCAGAAAAGCCCCAAAAATATCTTTAAAAAAAAGAAACAAGACATTTTTATGACCAGGTCTGGTGAATGTGGCCCAAATCAAGAAAAATAAGACAATATGACTTGCTTAGATTTCAGTTTTTGCAGTGTTGCTGCATATGCTGCAGTTGCTTTTTAGTTAGGGACAGCTTTAAATGAGGCTTTAATCCTTGCTGACATTATAAGCGAGAGGAAACACATCATAGGATGGATGGAAATTGAGTACAAAAACACTGCAAATAGGTTTAGAACCACAAATGAACTTCACGCTGCCAGTTCTTGTTGTTTGTTCATTTCATTATCTTTTTTACATAACGTCAAAATATTAACCCTCCTCCTTTGTCCGGGCTTGGGGCCGGTAAAAGTAAGTGACCCTAAAGAGACACAGGCGTGCACAATTCATTTGCATGCTGTCTTGTCCACCTGTGAGTGTTTTGGAAGGAGGGACACGGGTTAATTGAGAAGAGCAAGATCGATACATTCTTTCACATCAGAGTCTCTAAACTCCGGAAAAAGTTGCTGGATTTCTCTTTTTTTTTTTTTAAGGGAGTCACTAAAGGGGTTTGATGTGGACTTTGAACTAGCAACACTGCCTTTGTGAGGTGTTTCGTGCTTATTTTAGAAATGACTCAAGTTAAAATTGATGCCTTCTTTGAATCTATGACAGCAAACAAGATCACCAGGGACGGGTTTTATTGTGAAGGCCTGAGCAGTGAGACTCAGTTTGAAACATTAGTTGTGCAAAATGTTTTGATTTTCTAAAGTTCTGGCATATAAACTTAGAAAATGTCCACTGTGTCACCCTAGAGGTACCAAACAACTATCCATCGGAGTATATTTCCTGTAATGCTTTTGCAATTCCTGACTTTTCCTAACACACTAAACCCAACAGAAGGGCGCCACCTAGGGGTGAATATCAAAAGCAATTTCTCATCTCCTTGCTGTTATTTTCAAGACCTGAAAACACAAACGTTGGTAAAGTTTGAGATGAAGTAAAAGATCGAATTCTGCAGATAAACAATTAAAATTTACTCATGCTTTGACCACAGGGGGCGTCAAAGTAAACAAACTACAGCTCCTCAGAGGAGTTTCAAATGAATTTAGACCTGTTTCATTCATTATTAATGTCTTTACTGTACATCCTGGTGGCTCGGTGCCAGCTCACACAGAGAAACACCGTTGGGATGAAACGTTATCCCGTCATTATTGTCCCAGATATCGATCTCAGGCTGCAATTAGCGGCATCGGTGCGTGTAAAGAGCAGGGAGGTAACTCTATGCAGTATCCACAGCATGGATTTGGGTGTGTGTGAGCTTAACACACACTCGTATCAGCGCTTTAGAAAGAATTATGTAACGACCTTGGAACCGAACCTTTAATGATCGTTCTTGTTCGTTGTCATGCGAGCCGAGCTGAAGAGAATCATCTTTACAAGCTTCTATTCACGACTTTACGCTGCAGAAACATCCATTATTTATCCTCCTCTGTGGAAACGTGCTGGAAACAGTGAAAGTTTATCACTCTTTCATCAACTCCTGCAGAGTCGGTTGCTTCTTTTCAGGCCGGGTTTAGATTTTTATCGAGTCGTTCTTTCAGGTTTTATCTCATCAGGGACACAAAGAGGCGTTGGTCACAATCACTTATTGTTGCTTTATCTTTTATCCTGAGTGAGTCACAGTGAGATTTATTCACCCTTTACTCAGAGATGATAACATGAAACATGGTAGAGGAATTTTAAAACATGGTTATGTGAAACTTTTTTTAAAGAGGCTCAACATGTCAACAACAACAGCTGGAAACAAACATATTAGATCATAACTGCTCTCACACAAGAAAGTCAGGATGTTGGAAAATTCTTAGACAGTATGGTTATAAGAAGACATTAGTAAAGAATGAAAATTAAAATAATAACAGAGTAAAGAGGCGGCTACGACGGAGTATTGGGGCCACAGTGAGGGGAAAAAATGGGGGGAGGAATTTTTTTTCCCCCTCCTCCTCATCAAGTCAGTAAAGTCGAAATGTGGAGAATAAAGTCAAAATATAGCCCTGAGAATAACATTAACATTTCGACTTTATTCTCGACATTATATTTCAACTTTATTCTCAACATTTCGACTTTATTCTCAACATTTCGACTTTATTCTCAACATTTCCACTTTATTCTCGACATTATATTTCAACTTTATTCTCAACATTTCGACTTTATTCTCAACATTTCGACTTTATTCTCAACATTTCAACTTTATTCTCAACATTTCGACTTTATTCTCAACATTTCAACTTTATTCTCGACATTATATTTCAACTTCATTCTCAACATTTCGACTTTATTCTCGACATTTCGACTTTATTCTCGACATTTCGACTTTATTCTCGACGTTATATTTCAACTTTATTCTCAACATTTCGACTTTATTCTCGACATTTCGACTTTATTCTCAACATTTCGACTTTATTCTCGACATAATATTTCAACTTTATTCTCAACATTTCGACTTTATTCTCAACATTTCAACTTTATTCTCAACATTTCGACTTTATTCTCAACATTTCGACTTTATTCTCGACATTTTCACTTTATTCTCGATATTATATTTCAACTTTATTCTCAACATTTCGATTTTATTCTCAACATTTCGACTTTATTCTCAACATTTCAACTTTATTCTCAACATTTCGACTTTATTCTCGACATTTCGACTTTACGGACTGGGTGAGGGAGAGGGGGAAAAAATTCCTCCCCTCAATTTCTTTTCTCAATGTTGCCCTAATACTCTGTCGTAGGCGGCAGAGTTTTTGATACAAAACAGAACAACTTTAAGACATTTTTATGCTCAATAAAAACAGAGAATAAGTTTTTAAAAAGTGTGCCATCTGATTTATAAACAGTGACAAAACCTAATGTTTTTCACGTTCCTTGACTTGATGAATTTCAACAAAGCTGTTTAGCAGGATCAGGTCTGAGGATTTTATTAAATCATGTTTAAGTGCTGAGAATTGCAGGTAATATTTCAACAAGAAAAAAGAGTTTTGAATCAATTCATGGCAGAGAACCAGCTTCAAAATTCATACATGTTAATTGAACTCATGATCTAAGTAAAGATGTTGAGATGAGCAGAATCAGAGTTTACATCACAGAATATTCTCCATTAAACACGTCCTACAGGCTTAAAAAAGAACTACACCTTTCCTGGAAAAAGGTTTACACCATGATTAAGTTGAGAAAAGTTAAGTTTCATCAGACTTGAGTGAAATCAAAACATCACATTTGGTGTTTTTGGACTTAAATCAAAGTTTTACTGGAGCAGCTTCTGGTGTCAAACCTCACTTTATCCTTCTACATTTGTTATCTTTGTTAAGTGTTTGGGATTTTTGGACTTGGAACTATTTATGATGTGAGACGCAGCAACAGTTCACTCAAAGAAACTGGAAACTGAAACACATTATTTGAAATTTGATGTCATAATTTGCAGACAGGGGAAAATTTAATCCCGTCTGATGAGAGTTTAGAGTATTAAATATGTTTGTTTGTAAACCAGACGGGTTTGAGCTTTCTTTGAGTTTTTAAAAGTGACTAATTTTGTCTAATCATTATTTACTCAACATTTCACTTACTTAACCCTCTGATAGCTGAAATATGAAAGCCTATGATGATTTTTTTCTCTAGTATTTTTATCCTTTATATATCCGATTGATATTTTTTCAAAGTTACTGACATGTTCACGATGTTTGCCTGAGCATTCAGCATCAAACAGTGTAAACTTAATGAAAAAAATGAAATAAGTTGTGATTTTCTTACAGTTAATTCCATGATTATTTCTTTTTATGCTTTGCAAAACATTTAAATGCATTTTCACACAGTTTAACATTGTGTATTTAATAGTTGATACCATTTAAGCTTCTGATACATGTCTGTAACTTTATGGAGAAAATCAAATAATTGAGAATGAAATTGAAGAACAAAAAAAAAAAAAAACATTTTGGGGAAAAAGGTTGGAGACGAGCTGATGAACAATTTTGCCAAAAAAAACTATTGCATTTTCCAACAAAAATACAATTTAACAGCTGTCCACTGTTATTTATGTATTTATTTCTAGTAGTTTTATTCTATTTTTAAGTATTTTTTGGGCACTATCTTCCATCTGTGTTTGGTCTTTTAACTTTTTTACCCTTGTCTTTGATTTGCTGTCTCTGCAGGGATGAAATGTGTTATTTAAATGAAGTTTAGTTTGAGTTTTTTGCACTTTATGCTCATGTTTTTATGCTGAAATCTTCATATTTACATGGGGCAAACTCAAACCTAAAAGTCACACACAACAGCTTCTTACCAGTCCTCTAATCAGACTCAAAGTAAACTTAATTTATGCCAATTCTCCTCTTTTCCTGTCACTTTTGTGAGTTTTAGTCCTGTTTTAAATGAGTAAGAAGCTCAGTAAAGTGCAAATAAAACTCTGAGAGTCAAACTTTAATGGCTAAGATCATCCCGAGGGAGCATCAGGACCCAAAGTGCCAAAGAAGTGCCAGCAGGTTTTAAAACATTCATAGAGGAGCTCTTTATAACATATCAGATGCCAATTCAGACTTTTTTTTAAATACAAATTTAATTTAAGAAGTAAAAACCTGAGAGGGAGGAAGGTTCTTCAGCTCAACTTTCCTGCTTTCAGAAACCAGAGGTCTGACTTTACTCACAGCTCTTTGATGCATACTTAAAGAGAGTGTAAAACACACACACACACAAACAAAAGTAAGAAAATAAACAGACGTACTTACAGTTTACAGACAGGACCTTCAGCAGCAAACACAGCAGGAAAGATGGCAGCTTCATAGCGAGACAATGGAAAGAGGCGTCCACACGCAGACGGAGCCTTCACCTGTGTGTGTTACCTGTCTAATGTTAACAGGAGGACA
Organism: Thalassoma bifasciatum; assembly: GCA_008086565.1. Taxonomy (NCBI): domain Eukaryota; kingdom Metazoa; phylum Chordata; class Actinopteri; order Labriformes; family Labridae; genus Thalassoma; species Thalassoma bifasciatum. The sequence goes on along the minus strand of RPOG01002184.1, from coordinate 37,119 downwards.
TCACACCTGGCACTCTCAGGTTTCTTATAGTTTCTATTTCAGTTTCCATGGTTGCCAGCGTGTCCGGGAATGATGTATAATTGAAACTTTCGCAGCACGGCCCCCCTTTTCTCACCTCTGACCACGACCTGCCCCCGTCCTGTCATTGTTTACATAATCCTTTTCTTATGGGGCCCATTACTGTCACAGAGAGGTGGAGGATACGCCGCGGTTATTGTGTCCTCGTTCTCTGCCACACCTTTTCTCCACAACTACTTTAATCCCAAAGTCTGTCCACGACATATATTCATCTAATCCAATTGTTATATTGGTGGTTTGTTGAAGACAGGGAGCTGTGAAACCAACACTGGAGATTACCACCACATTTTAAACCAATGCTTCCAAAGAATCAAGTATCAGTGAATCTCATCAAAATGACTCTGATGAAAAGTTTCCATCCTCTGATTTTGTCCTGATAACTTTAACACAAGTCGACACAAATGTGTTTGAATGTCTACTAAAGGTAACCATCCTCACCTGTGATCTATTTGGCTATAATCAGTGTGTGTGTGTGTATAAAAGCTCAGTGAGTTTCTGAGCTCCTGACAGATCTTTCATCCAGTGCTGCACTGACATTTCTGGATTCTGAGTCACGGGGAAAGCAAAAGAATTGTCAAAGGTTCTGCAAGAAAAGGTAATCAAACTGTTCAAAACAGGAAAAAGATATTAAAAGACATCCAAGGAACTGAGGATGCCAATAAGCAGAGTTCAAACTCTAATAAAGAAGTGGAAAATGAAGGATTCTGTTGAAACCAAACCACGGTCAGGCAGGCCAATAAACATTTCAGCTGCAACTGCCAAGAAAATTGTTCAGGATGCAAAGAAAAACCCACAAATAACTTCAAATGAAATATACAGTTGAGCCCAAAAGTTTCACCCCCTTGAGCAGAATTTTCTGATTTTTTGGCCTTTTCTCAGAAAATATGAATGATAACACAAAAACCTTTCTGTCACTCATGGTTAGTGGTGGGGCAAAGACATTTATTAACAAAAAACTGTGTTTACTCTTTTTAAATCATAATGACAACAGAAACTTCAAAAATGACCCTGTTCATTTTTTTATACACACACACTGATTACAAGCAAATAGATCACAGGTGAGGATGGTTACCTTTAGGAGACATTCAAACACATTTGTGTTCACTTTTGTGCATTTATCAGGACAAAACCACCAGAGTTGTGTAAACTTCTTAACAGGGTCATTTTTGAAGTTTCTGTTGTCATTATGATTTAAAAAGAGTAAACTTTTTTTTTTTCAATAAATGTCTTTACTCAACCTCTAACCATGAGTGATAGAAAGGATTTTGTGTTATCATTCATATTTTCTGAGAAAAGGCAAAAAAATCAGAAATTCTGCTGGGGGTTGTAAACTTTTGGGCACATCTATAGATCTCTCTGAAAGAATGTGGTGTGAATGTTTAAAGATGCACAATAAGGAGGCACTTGAAGAAATTTTGGTTGCATGGTTAAGTCACCAGAAGAAAGCCACCTCTAGGCAAATGCCGCAAAGTATCCTGCTTACAAAACACCAAACAGCACAGAGACAAGCCTCAAAACTTCTGGAACAAAGTCATTTGGAGTGATGAGACCAAAATTGAACTTTTTGTCCACAACCATAAATATTGTTCCATTTGGAGAGGAGTCAACCAGATCATGATGAAAGGTCCACCATTCCTACTGTGAAACACGGAGGTGGATCACTGATGTTTTGGGGATGTGTGAGCTACAAAGGCTCAGGAAACTTGGTCCAAACTGATGAATGAAGGATGAATGCAGCATGTTATCAGAAAATACTGGAGGAAAATTTACATTCATCAGCCTCAGAAGCTGCACATGAGACGTACTTGGACGTTCACACATGACAATGATCCAAAACACAAGGACAAGTGGACCTGCCATTGGCTACAGCAGGATAAAGTGAAGGTTCTGGAGTGGCCTTCTCAGTCTCCTGACCTCAATATCATTGAGCCACTCTGGGGAGATCTCAAACCTGCAGTTCATGCAAGACAGACCAAGAATTTACAGGAACTGGAGGCTTTTTGCCAAGAAGAATGGTCAGTTTTACCATCTGAGAAAATAAAGACCCTCATCCACAATGAGCACAAAAGACTTCAAGCTGTCATTGATGTTAAAGGGGGAAATACAAGATATTGAGAATGGGAGTGTGTAAACTTTTGTAGTTTTTGTTGTCATTATGATTTAAAAAGAGTAAACACAGTTGTTTGTTCATAAATGGCTTCACCCAAACACTAACCATGAGTGACAGAAAGGTTTTTGTGTTATCATTCATATTCTCTGTAAAATACCCAAGAAACCATGAATTCTGCAAGGGTATGTAAACTTACGAGCACAACTGTATCATCTCTTTCCCGGTGACTTCCGATGACGAGGTGGCCTATCATCTCATTTTTCTGTTTTATAAGGAAAATGACTTTTTCTTGAGATGTTAAAGTGGACTCTGAGGAGGACAAGGATGGGAACCACTATATTACACAGTCAATTGTGTCAAGGGTGTTATCCAGGGTTTTCCCAACATAAAAAAAACATGAGGTGATTGTAGCTCCTGATTTACTTCAAACAGTCCAACAGCGTCCTGATAGAAAGAAGGTCACATAGAGAGTTTCCTCAGCTCTTCATCATTTTCACACTAACCCTGGCTTTGTTCCCTCTGAAGCTTTAGGGTGGGATTTGACTGATGACACGCAGTGAAACCTTTTCTCTCTGACCCAGGTCAAACTAACACTGCTGCTCCACATTTATCCCACTGCCGGTGTGTCATTAAAAATGGAGCAGACAGGTTTCATCTCTGCGGAGATCCTGACCTCGGTCGGCTAATGGCCTCCTCTGTCGCCCTCCCTGCCAATGATCGCTCTATCCTCCGCGACGCTCACGTCCTCCTGGGTGCTGACCGCTGACTTTTCCATGTGACCCACTCCTCAATCCAAGCGCCGTCATTACAACACACGGCTGCCAAATCCCCGTTCTCACATTCACCCGTCTGGCACTGGAGGGAAAAGTCATTTCTTGAGTCCCAAAAAGGTCTTTGCTTCTCTAGTTCTATTAAATCTAGATGATTTAATGTCTACGAGCACAGCAGTGTTTGATTCTAATTACATCTGTGGGACTTAAAGATTTCAAACAAAGCTAATCAGAGTTGACATGCAGTGTTTGCATGTGGTGTAGAAGAAAACAAAACTGAAGTGTGTTGATAAATAAATGTCATGTAATTTTTCATGAAAAAGAAGTTTGAGCTGAAAACCTCAGACTTTGTGTCTACAAACGGGAGCTCAATACATTCATGCTCTAACTGTTTGAATTCAACACTTTGATGATGAACAAAATCAAATGTCCCCATAAATCCTGTGACTTTTGTCAGTAAGTTAAAACAAGGTCTTTCAATTGACTGGTGGAATCATGATTAACTGCCCTCATGTGACTCTCAGGAGCCAAAATGCATGTCAAAGAGTCCTCTTTGGCGCCAAACTTCTTTCCTTCCCCCTTCTTTCAAATGTCTTTCTGGCAGCCAAAACACATACCAACGTGCACTCATAGTTGGTAGACCACACAACTCCATCCTTTTGGCTGGTTGAAACATGCTAACTGTAATACTGGGAGCCAAAACAAGTGCCAAAGTGTTCTCTTTAGAGCAAAAATATGCCAGAGATTTATCTTGGGAGTCAAACCATGTGCCATAAAGATCTCTTGAGAGCAAAAACATGTGGCAAAGTGATTTCTCGGGAACCAAAATATATGCGGAAGGGACCTCTAAGAAGCCAATGTATCAAAGTCTTTTCTTGGGAGCCAAAACATGTGCCAAAGTGTTCTCTTGGGAGCCAAAACCGGTAGCAGAGTTCAGCCTGGGGAGCCAAAACAAGAGCCAAAGTGATCTCTTGGGAGCCAAAAGATGTGCAAAAGTGATTTTTCGGGAGCCAAAACAAGTGCCAAAGTGATCTCTCTGGAGCCAAAACATGTGCCAAAGTGTTCTCTTGGGAGCCAAAACATATGCTAGAGTAATTTTCCAGGAGGGTATCATCTACTAAGGCGTTCTCTTGGGAACCAAAACAAGAGCCAAAGTGTTCTCTTGGGAGCCAAAACATGTGCAAAAGTGATTTTCGGGAGCCAAAACATGTGCCAAAGTGATCTCTTTAGAGCAAAAATGTGCCAGAGATTCATCTTGGGAGCCAAACCATGTGCCATACAGATCTCTTGAGAGCCAAAACATGTGGCAAAGTGATTTCTCGGGAACCAAAATATATGCCGAAGGGACCTATAAGAAGCCAATGTATCAAAGTCTTTTCATGGGAGCCAAACATGTGCCACAGTGCAGCCTTGGGAGCAAAAACATGTGCCAAAGTGATCCCTCTGGAGCCAAAACATGTGCCAAAGTGTTCCCTTGGGAGCCAAACCATGTGCTAGGGTGATTTTTTAGGAGCCAAATCATCTACTAAGTCGTTTTCTTGGGAACCAAAACAAGAGCCAAAGTGATCTTTTGGGAGCCAAAACATGTGCCAAAGTGTTCTCTTGGGAGCCAAAACATGTGCCAAAGTGTTCTTTTGGGAGCTTAAATAAGAGCCAAAGTGTTCTCTTGGGAGCCAAAACAAGAGCCAAAGTGTTCTCTTGGGAGCCAAAACATGTGCCAAAGTGTTCTCTTGGGAGCCAAAACATTTGCCAAAGTGTTCTTTTGGGAGCTTAAATAAGAGCCAAAGTGTTCTCTTGGGAGCCAAAACATGTGCCAAAGTGTTCTCTTGGGAGCCAAAACATGTGCCAAAGTGTTCCCTTGGGAGCCAAAACAAGAGCCAAAGTGTTCTCTTGGGAGCCAAAACATGTGCCAATGTGTTCCCTTGGGAGCTAAAACAAGAGCCAAAGTGTTCTCTTGGGAGCCAAAACATGTGTAAAAGTGATTTTCCGGGAGCCATGACATGTGCCAAAGTGATCCCTTGGGAGCCAAAACATATGCTTGAGTGATTTTTCGGGAGCCAAATCATCTACTAAGGCGTTCTCTTGGGAACCAAAACAAGTGCCAAAGTGATCTTTTGGGAGCTTAAACAAGAGCCAAAGTGTTCTCTTTGGAGCCAAAACATGTGCCAAAATGCATCTTAGGGGCCAAAACATGCGCAAAAGTGTTCTCTTGGGAGCCAAAACATGTGCCAAAATGCATCTTAGGGGCCAAAACATGTGCCAAAGTGTTCTCTTGGGAGCCAAAAGATGTGTAAAAGTGATTTTCCGGGAGCCAAAACATGTGCCAAAGTGTTCTCTCTGGACCCAAAACATGTGCCAAAGTGATCCCTTGGGAGCCAAAACATATGCTAGAGTGATTTTTCGGGAGCCAAATCATCTACTAAGGCGTTCTCTTGGGAACCAAAACAAGAGCCAAAGTGTTCTCTTTGGAGCCAAAACATGTGCCAAAATGCATCTTAGGGGCCAATAGCTGTTTTAAGTTCCCTTCTTTGTACCAAACATGCCAGAAGTGCCTTTCTGTGAGCCAAAACAAACGCTATAGTGCCCTCTTGGGAGCCAAAATACACCTAGTTATGCTAGAGTTCTGTCTTAGGAGCAAAAGTTGTGCAAAAGTCTTATCCTATGGAACCAATTGCTTTCTTAAGTTCCCGCTTTTGTGCTAAACCTTCCCCCAACTTCCTTTTGGTGAGCCAAAACAAATGCTTTAGTGCCATCTTAAGATCCAAAGTATGTGCTTAAGTTTTCTCCTGGGAGCCAAAATCTGATAGAGCAACCTCTCAGTCCCCAAATATGCTAGAATGCCCTCTTAAGAGCCAAAATACTCTTTAAAATGCCTCTTGAAAGCCAAACCATGTGCTAAAGTGCATCCTCAGGAGCCAAATGCTTGCTTAAGTTCCCTCCTTGGTACCACACCTGCATTAAAGTGACTTTCTGGGAGCAAAAACATGCACTGAATTTCCCTATTTGGAGTCAAAATGCATGTTGTTTGTGCCTTATTTTTTCTTCAGTCCCTGCCCTTAAACTGTCTGAAACAAAACAGGTGCAGGGAGGTTTTTACTCTAATTCAGGAAGAACTAAAAGGTTTGAAAATCTAATTTCACTGCTGAAAATAAAGATTGTTCTGAGAAGTGTAGATTCCCACTCAGTGATTACGAAACGATTGTACAAAGTGTGATTATTTAAACCGGCTCCTGCAGGGGGAAAGCTTCGCCCTGAGGTGGATTTCCTCAGTGTTGGCAGACGTGTGGGTGTTGTTCTCTGGTGATTTCCTGCAGGCTGTCATTGTGAGGAAGGAGCTGAGCCTGGAGGTGAGAAAAAGCTGCTCCTCTTTATTTCATTGGGCCATGTTAAGGTGATTCAGGCCTTTAATCCGGATTCTTCCTGATAACTCGTGTCTCTGTCACCTCCCTGTGGAAATACTCCAAGAGGAGGAGGAGGAGGAAGGAGGGAAACTAGAAGATCACAAATCCCAGTATCCTCTGGTTTGAGTTTACAACTTTTTCCTCAGAACATATAAACATCAATTAACTCNTTTAAATAAAACATTCTTTGCAAATGAAAAGAATTTTAAAGCTGTTGAGAAATTTAAAAAACTTTTGTCCCGTAATTTTCACCTTGTCAAATGTCAGGGTGGTGCAACCGTAACATTAGACTTTTATTTTAAAGTGAAGAGAATAAAACAGGAAACAGGAAACTGCATCAGCCAGAGGAGCCCAAATGACATTTGTGACCAAGTGGAAAAGTTTGTAGATTTCTCTGAAATACTGATAAAAAAGGTTTTTTCAGTTCATTGGTGACTGGAACAATTTCCATGTCAGGTGGTACAACCAATGTAATAATATGAAATTTTATTTTAACATTAAATTATTCATCTTATTCACAAATAAAACACACAAAATGAAAATGTATGAGTCACTACAGACACTTGAGAGATACTTGCCAATAATTTCACACAGAAAAAATAACAGGAACATATAAATATATTTTCATATATGTGGTTGCGCCACCTGACATTTTTGGGTGCTCAAATTAAAAATACTAAAAGATAATGAACCTAAAAACTTTGAACTCCTAAAATCTGTTAGAAAACATAATTCTTTACTCAGAAATATGTTTTTTATCTATTTTCAAAGAACTTTTTAAAAATACGTTTTTAGACCCTCTTTTTGTCATTGACCCTAATACCATCATTATCTTAAGTCAGAAGGTTTATTTTTGTTTTTATTACTGACTTTTATTTCTTTTGACCCTTTACCGACGGATGCGTCAGCGCCGACACATTTGCATTTGAACGTCCTTCACTTCTAAACGGTTCGCACAATCGGAAAAATTCCAACGGTTTCTGAAAGCTGAGACGCTGCTCTTTAAGCCAATATGTGGTTATTACAATAATTTCACTCAGGCGTTCAAGGAAACCTGCAAATTAACACACAGACCATGGAGCTGATGGATAGGAGGGAAGCACCGAGAAAACAGGGTGGAGTTTTTCCAAAAATGCCAAAAACAGGATCATCCCCGGTTATAAAACCTCCTCTAAAGTTTCTTTATGACCCTGAGACAAAAGGAGCAACTTCATGAGAGAAAAGGTAACGTTAGATGGGATGAATGACGCTCTCTTTGTCTAGTTTTTACTTCATTTACGTATTTTCATTTGTAATTTGATGCTTGTATTTTGTGGTGACTCTTTTGGAAGGATGTACCAAGTCTTGTTTGTACAATATGTGTTTTCTAATGGTTGCAATATGAAGTAACCTTTTTAGAACGGAGTAACGTCCTGTGTTTGTACTGTATATGAGAATATGTGTTTTATGTGCCATGCGCAAAATAGCACATGAAGTTTTTCTGCAGTCTCAGAAATGTTTCCAGTCTTCTTTGTGCTGTGTGAGTCTGATTTGAGGCTTGTATTGTTGCTAAACTTTACAAATACTGTACCATGCCTTGTTTGTACTGTACAATAGGTGTGAGTAACTGAATATCTTTCTCCTTTACTTCCAGATTCAGTTTTTTTGTCTCGAAGAGGAGAAAAAATCCTTAAGTGGCTTTTGTGCAAAGAGAGGGAGAAGCTGTAAGATGCTGGAGGATCTGGTGATGCTTTCAATACCTATTTTTTTTACCAAATAAGAGAAAAAAAATCTCATAAACGTTAGTGTACATATGTTTGTTAATGTTTTCTTATCAGCTACATTCATATATTTAGCATGAATATGCATTTTTAACCAATATACATGAACTTAAACATCTAACTTATGAAATTAAATCATCAAAATTCCGTATTTTTACCAAATCATGAGCATGAACTCACACCGAGCTCATTTTTACCCTGAGACATTGAACATGGCGTCCAGGAGTGACGCAGCAAAAATTTAACATAACTCTATATGAAAAAGAATGAATCTTAAGACTCTAAACTCAATACATTCACTCATTATGACAACTTTATATTGGTTTTTGATGTTAAAGTAATAGTTTCATATTGTTTGATCACTTTTTCATATCTCGTTAGCATAAACGTTAGTGTACATATGTTTGTTAATGTTCAAATTTTCAGCTCATCCTGTAAAATTTTTCAATCTGTTTGTTTAAAGTGTTTTTTTTTCCTTCGCTTAACCTCTAACGTCCAATTCTCTGTTTGTGTTTTTCTCCAGTTTAAAGGGTTTTTCTCTCACATAACATGCAATAAATTGGAAATAACACCAGATATTGAAAGTTTAAAGCATTACAGAAAAAAAATGGGTCTAAACACTGACTCACAGAACATTTTTTGACTGTTTTATGGTCAAGATAAGCAGAATAATTAATAAAAGTTATTGGGGTCTTGTAGTTGAACTTAAAACCATCGTCTCTGTCCATAACCTGCGAACATAAAGACGACACATACAGAAGGCGTTTCCCTCGTCAATCCCTCTGGGTCCTGAAAACTAAAGCTCAGAAAAATACACAAAACAGGAGAACATTTAGCTTTGTCATATAGTAGGTCAATTTCTTTGTTATTGTACAAAAACCAGACGAAGAGATAACTTAACAAAGAGTTAGAGCGACAGTATAAGAGAGAAGTGGAGCGCGGTTTTCACACCATTTGGGGATAATCTGCTGTGCTGTGTTTAGACGTACAGGTAAGAATGATATATTTTTTATTTTTCACTTCAACTTTTAATAATAATCAGGAGTAAAGACAAATTTTCACAGAAGAAAATCCTATTACGGTATAATCCAAAATACTTATGATTATTGTTGATCATATAGGACGTTTCATGGAGTCAATTAAAAATATGATAGAATAAATTTTTCTGTTTCTGACTTAAACTTTTGTTTTTTTAAGATTGTACTTTTATCCACCAACATTTCGTTAACCAAATCAGCATAATTGGCGAAGTCGTATGCTAAAAACATTTAAATCATTATTTTGTGGGCATTAAAATATGATTCCCAGAGTCAAAGAAATTTGAATAAAATAAATAATTCAAAAAAAATAAAAAGAACACTTAAACAACACAATGTAACTCATAACTCAACAATGTAGATTTTGTCTTGATATATATATATATATATCTGAAAAGTTTCTTTTTAAGGAGAAAAATAAGAGTCAGATGTTCAGTCTTACCTTGCAGAAAGGTAAAAAGAAACTTTTTGGGGAATGTGACTGATCTGAAATCAACCTGTCCATTAATTTTGATCTACACTGATCTTTTTTATGTGATTTTTTTTCTCAACACACATTATTAAATGTGGAAAAAAGAATGAATATTCCCTTTATTTTTTGAGCAGGATATAAATATACTCATATTTTTTTTAGCCTGTAAATATTAGTCTTGTCTATTTTTTTTTGTTCATAGTTGTTGATAATATTCTATATGCAATCTTTTTTAATCATTTTTATTATTAATTTTCCCTTTTATGCCTTACTATTTCCTTGTACAAGAGAGCACAGTTTACCAAAACTAATTCCTTGTATGCTCAAGCAAACCTGGTGATTCTGATTCTGATATAGGATTATAAACAGAAGTACATAAATAAATACAAAATTTAAAAAGTGTGTTACTTTTTTTTTTGCAAACTTTAAAACATGACGTAAATAATTATGCTCTCGGGCCAACTGTTTGGGGGTGAATTGATCACCATTCTTTAATTTTACCTTGAAATGACGGGATTAAGTGAGGAATTGTCTGATTTAAACAGCTAAAAATTGGAATAAAAAACAACTTAAAAGTGATTTTTTTTTTTTCATCCTACAGGTGACAGAAGCAAAACTATGACTCCTCTGCAAAGTTGTACTGTGCTGCTGCTTTTGGCCTTTTTAGTGTCAGGTGAGGAACAAAATTTCAATAATTCAAAAATCCCTTTTTTTTGCCTTGTTCATAAATTAAAATCCCTTTAATACTGTGTTATTTTTGTCCCTGTGTACAGAGACATTTGCAGGGAGAATCATCGGGGGTCAGCCGGTCAAACCATACTCTGTCGGGTACCAGGCGTCGCTGCAGTTCACGGTCCAAGGGAGGAGGAGACATTACTGTGGAGGAACTTTGATTCACTCTCAGTGGGTGGTGACTGCTGCCCACTGCTGGAAACAGTGAGTAATTACACAGAAACAGCAAGAAAACAAGCTGCAGAGGAAGCATTTACACATTTATGTTGAGTTTAAACTGCAAAACTTTTTACCTACAGGTAGAATTTATACATCTAAAAGGTTAAATTTTGTGCTTCTTCTCCAATCATTAGAATATGAATGACTTTGTTATTTCAGTTACAATCTACACCACAGAGCTTTAATTACAGTTGGGGACAATTACATTTAAAAAATTCGATTTTTATGCTGATTAAAACTAAAACTAGCACACTGATTCCAAACATTGCAGTCAGTTTTTTTCTTGCACATCAAGTTTTTTTCTCTTTAGATAAGCAAAATTAAATCGGTGGGATTTTTGCACATATTTTGGCTTTTAAAGGCTGTGGTCTCAAACTTTTGATCAGCTGATGAACAGAGTACCGCAGTTAAATTGTTGTTTTAATAAATTACCGGCTCAAATTTTTGTTCTTTTCAGCCAGAGGACCCCAAATGACATTTGTGACCAAGTGGAAAAGTTTGTAGATTTCTCTGAAATACTGATAAAAAAGGTTTTTTCACTTCATTGGTGACTGGAACAATTTCCATGTCAGGTGGTACAACCAATGTAATAATGTGAAATGTTATTTTAACATCAAATTATTTATCTTATTCACAAATAAAAGGAATGAAACACACAAAATGAAAATGTATGAGTCACTACAGACACTTGAGAGATACTTGCCAATAATTTCACACAGAAAAAATAACAGGAACATATAAATATATTTTCATATATTTGGTTGCGCCACCTGACATTTTTGGGTGCTCAAATTAAAAGTACTAAAAAATAATGAACCTAAAAAGTTTGACGTTTTTAGACCCTCTTTGTGTCATTGACCCTTATTCTACCACCTTGAGGATTGTCATATCACTACAGTCGGCTGAAGTTGTATTTTGGCCCTTTTGTCAAAATGTCTGCTCTCATGAAATCATCCACTCACTTATAGATTTCAGGAAAATCTTTGCATGATTTTCAAGAAGTTGAAGAGTAATTTTAAAAAGTGTTTTCTGCATGAAATAAATGCATATTTAGTGTAAAACTTTAATAAAATAGATCAAATAGTTCGCAAAACTGCCCAGTGTGTGAAATGTGATACATGAAATATACCATGAATGAAATGACAAAGCAATATTTTTTTGTGGATTTTCTTAAAAGGGTTAATAAACACCTCAATTTTCTGACTGTTTTTTGATCGGTTGTGCTTTACAGGGTTAATTTTGTTTTCAAAATGGTGGGAAAATATTAAATCCGAGTGTTATTTCCTTAAACCACTTTTTCTCTTCCTCCTGATCAGTGATATGATGGTGGTGCTGAGTGAACACAACCTGAGGGAAACTGAAGGATACGAACAAGTCTTCAACGTGTCGGGGATGTTCATGCACAATTACAACCGCAAGACGTTCAACAACGACATCATGCTGGTGAAGGTGAGCGGTGACGTTTCGAGGCGTCACAGTGACAAAAAATCTGACTGGATGTGGAAATAAAATCGAAGCTTAGGTGTAAGGCTGAACGATTTTAGAAAAAGATCTAGTTGCGATTTTTCTGTCAGATATTGCAATTTCTTATTCAAATCAAGCTTCAGTAAAATTTTCTCAACGTACAATAACATTTACAAACTTGACAGAAAATTATATCAAACCATTGAAACGTCTAAAGTTATTACACTAAAGCAGTGGTTCCCAAAGTGGGGGTCGGGACCCTTTGGGGGTCGCGAGACATTGATAAGGGGGTCATGGAATGTGTCCCAAAATCGAAAACTGTGAACAATTCATGAACATTTTATCCATTATTGTGAGAATAAAAGCAAAAATTGGGGTGAAAGATAATATAAAATTATGCAAACAGACAATGTTTTATCTGTTTTTTACATTTCTTTGTTCAAGTTTGATGCCGTGAACTCAGCAAAATGCACTTTAGTTGGTAAATTTTCTATCGATCAGTTAAATTTAGTATCCTCAGGGAGGGTTTTGTTGGTTTTTGTCTGTTTTTGGATTGTCCCATTAGTGTTGCACCACAATAGGGGATCGCCAGTCACCAACGCTGCTATTTTGGGGGTCACAGGTGGAAAAGTTTGGGAACCCCTGCTCTAAAGGATGAACACTGAAAATAAGAATTGCTCCCAAATGTATTTATTAAAAATTTTGCATTAAAAAGTCAATATTTTGATATATTGGTCCAAATTTTAACATATTAAAATCAAAACTTTAAAAGATTTTTTTTTTTTTTTTTTTTAATTTGTCCCATACATGAGAGTTTACAATATTACAATATTTGATAAATTACACATATTTAAACATTGAAACTCTGCATGACTGGAAAGGAGCAGCTGGAAGAACAAAGTTCTTATTTATTGCTGCCCCTATTCTGATCACAAAACTTCAAAATGTTTCACCACCATCACCTCCACCCCGACTCTTAGAGCCTTCAAAAAAGGTAAAAGATAAAAGTTAATGTTTGATTTAATGGTCAAAACTTTGCGGAATTAAAGTTGAAATTTGGGGGAAAAAAAGGTCATATATTGAGATAAAAAGATATTTTTTGAAATAGAAAGTCAAGTTTCTAGCTAAAAGAAAAACTTAAGAGCTAAGATCAAAATTGGAGACAAAAAGCATTGCACTATTTAATTTATATATATAATTTATTTTCCTTCTTCCTCTTGTACAAAGTTCCTTTATTTCTAATATTTCTATATTTCTAATTTGTAGTTACTTAATATCTGTTTTTCTTACATATGTGATATTTAATGTTTACTCTTACTTTTTGTACAGAGAGCCGAGTTGAAACCGAAGTCAAATTCCTTGTTTGCTTCTTGGAGATACTTGGCAATAAAGGCGGTTCTGATTCTGATTCTGAAAGTTAATATTTCGAGATAATACAGTATTTGTCAAAATTCTGAGATAAAAACACAAAACTTTGACAAAAGATAAAATTTGAGCTGAAAAGTCCAAGTTATTAACATAAGAAACAAAGTTTTGAGGTAAATAGTTGTGATTATGAGACAAAAAGTCAAATTTCAGAAACAAAAAGGTAAAGTATTAAAATATTAACGTCAAAATTTTGAGTCAAAGAGACAAAAATTTCTAGCCATAAAGTCAGTTGTGAGATTAAGAGACAAAGTTTTGAGCTAGAAAGGCAAAGCTGTGAGATAACAAGTCTTTTTTTTTAGTTAAAAATTGAAGTTGTTGGATCAATAGATGAAATTTTGAGATAAAGATTCAAAATTTTTTTTAAATGTGCTTGTAGGGGCGCGGATGGCCAAGTGGATATGGCTGCGCACCATGAGGTTGGCCCTCAAGTGGGTGGCCCAGGTTCAATTCCCACCTGTGGCCTGTTTCCCGCATGTCATTCCCCACTCTCTCCCCCTTTCCTGCTCTATCCACTGTCCTCATCTATCCCATTAAAGGCAGAAAAGCCCAAAAAATATCAAAAAAAAAAAAAAAGTGCTTGTACAATCTTTGTAGTCCATGACCAAGGAAAAAAGGATCCACAACACACATGTGAAAAACAGATGACAAAACAGATCCTGGGTTAGTCAAGAGATGTGTGTGGCGATCACATGATCACGATGTCTGGAAAAGTGATTTCGATCAGAAAACGATAAATTGTTCGGCCCTACTCAGGTGTGAACCGTGTTTTGTGTTGCAGCTGAGTCGACCTGCGATCCTGAACGCCAACGTCAAAGTGGCTCCACTCCCGACCGAAGACACTCCGCCGCTTCGTTACGACGTCTGCACGGTGAGCGGCTGGGGCGTGACCCGGCTTTACAGCTTCAACCTGTCTCCTGTGCTGCGCGCGGTGGACGTCAGGATTATCCCGTTCTGCTACTATTACTACCACAGGAAGATGGTCACACAAAACATGCTGTGCGCCGGATCTCGCTTCGGTGGCAAAGATTCCTGTCAGGTAAGGGAGGGTGTCGTCTGCGTAGAAGCGAATGTGAGCAGTTTGAACATTTCTTTGAAGTTAGAAAAACACTAATTGTTTTCCAAACCGCCTACTACACTCGCAGTGACTACTACAAACTACTGTCTAATGCAGTATGTAGTCGTCACTGCATACTGTATTTGAATGAAGTGTGACAGTTCTGTTTGGTCTGTTTTCTAGTTTGCTGCTCTGGTTTCCAGTTTGAGGAATGCAGAATTAAAGCTGATGGATTTTTTTTTTTCTTGACTTTTTTTATTATTTATTATTATTAAGTTTTATTAGGACAACTTAATAAATATTGAATCAATAAATTCTCCAGAAATAAACCTCTAAAGTTTGAAGGAAAATGCTGGAATTTTTGAGTTTGAAAAGTTGCAAATTTAACGTACAGAACAGGATTAAAACATAGACGTCCTCTGCAGCTATTACTTCAATGAAATTCATAAAAGCCTGTATAAATCACCTATTCACTTTTTTTTCAACCGACAGCCACTGAAAATGATGAATATACAAAAATAATAAATCACTCAAAATCATTTGCGACTACTATTCCCATCCTACGGAAGCTTATTGCTGCCATGATTAAAAATAAATAAAAGCGACATTGTACCAGGTAAAAAAAAAGATTTTCTTTGATAATATCTCATTATTTCGGGATAATTATCTCATTATTTAGAGAAACATAACTCAAAAAAAGGAGATAATTATCTCGAAATAATGAGTTACGTATCTTGAACTAACAAAATAATTATCTCGAATTAACGAGTTACGTATCTTGAACTAATGAAATTATCTTGAAATAACAAGTCACATATCTTGAACTAACAAAATAATTATCTTGAAATAACAAGTTACGTGTCTTGAAATAATACGATGGTTATCTCGAAATAACAGGTTACGTATCTTGAACTAACGAATTAACAATCTTGAAATAACGAGTCACATATCTTGAACTAACGGAATATTTATCTCGAAATAACAAGTTATGTATCTTGAACTAATGAAATTATCTTCAAACAACAAGTCACATATCTTGAACTAAAGAAATAATTATCTTGAAATAACAAGTTACGTATCTCGACATAACGAATTAATTATCCACCATCCACTTAAGACTATCCACCACACTGCCTGTTTTTAAAACTCGTCATAAAACACACTTTTTCTCCTTGGCTTTTAATCCACCATGAGACTCGACTCAGTTTTAGTGTTTTATGGTTTGTTTTTGGTTATTGTTTCACTTGTTGTTTTTATTGTTCTTAAATTTGTTTTTAGGAACAATGAAACAATGAAACAATAACATGAGTGTATATATCTGATTTTTATCTTTTGTTTCAATGTTCTGTCCATATATGTACAGCACTTTGTCTTCAGCTGTGGTTGTTTTTAAAGTGCTCTATAACTAAAGTTGAGTTGAGAGTTGAGAGTTGAGATAGTTACCACGAAATATTGGGTTATGTATCTCGAAATAACGAGATATCACAATTTTTTTTTACCTGGCATAATGTCCCTTTTTTTTAATGTGGCAGCAATACGCTTCAGTACTATCCCGTGCTTATTTTCATTTATTTATTTTTCTACATATTTTATTAACTTCTAATTTGACTTATCTAATTTTTTTGTTCCTGTAACTCCCCCTCTGATTAATATAGTGAATTAATGACTGAAATGTCAAATATAGCAGTGGTTTATTTTCTATATTTATGATAAAGTTAAAAATGAAAAAAACATAAATTAATGAGCTCCACTTTCTGAAACAGATATCCTGACCAGTATACAACTAAACTGGTCCAACAAAGCAGTCATACTACATGTGACAGCAGTAGGTAGTAGGCGGTTTGGAAAAGAACCACCGTATTCACTAACCTGAGCTTGAAAAGATGATGTTTGGTGTCTTATCGGTTCACAGGGCGACTCTGGTGGTCCCCTCATCTGCAACGGAAACTTCGAGGGTATCGTCTCTTGGGGTATCGGTTGTGCAAACCCGTATTTCCCAGGAGTCTACACCAAAGTGAGGAACTACGTCAACTGGATTAAGTGGATTATCAACAATTACACAAACTAAACCAGGGGCCACATGTGAAATCTGATCTGTTCTGGAGCGTAGACGTCTACAGTCATGGATGAAAGTATTGGCACCCCTGGAATTTTTCCAGAAAATACACCATTTCTCCCAAAAATTGTTGTAATTTCAAATTTTTTGGTATGAATGTGTAAATTTCCTTGATGTGCATTGAAAAAAACACAAAAAACGGAAGAAAAAAAGCTGAGGTTGACAAAAATTTGACACAAAACACAAAGTTGTTGTCAACAATTTTGCGTTTTAAGTCCTCAGACACTCCTTGGCTCTATTTTCTCTTCTCCATTACACAGGTGAGTTTTAAGAAGCATCACCTGCTTGAAATAAAATGATTTGCCCACAATTCTAATAATATTGCCAATTATTTTGTCCGGCCCATTGTTTGTGTTTTTCTGTAAAATTGTGCCAATTTTAATTTTTTTCTTCAGCTTTTTTGTGTTTTTTCCAACGTACATCAAGGAAATAAACACATTCATACCAAAAACATTTGTAATTGCAATTTCTGGTGTCAATACTTTCGTCAATGACTGTGTGCGCTGTGAGCCAATGGGAAGCAACGCCATCTTGGGGCAGGGCTGCTCGATCACTCACAACATTAAAGCCAATGTGGCATGGACTTTAAAATAACTAGACTGATCAGTTTTTAATAGATTTTCATATGGCTTGGTTTGCTATAAATGTCATAGATGTAGTTATTTTACTGCAAACGTAAGAGTATTTTCCAAAAAAAAGTCTGTTATTTAAACATTCAGTGAATCACAGCCAAGTTAATAAGGTTTGTAATAAACCAATCTGTTTGTAAATCCATCAAGATTTAGAAAGTTATGAGTGTTTCAGTAACTAAATTATCCACCTTCCCTCTGACGACAGTAAAGAGCACCAGAGCAGCCCCCTGTCCTAAGATGGCCGCCACAGTGACGTCGCTGCTGGCTCCGCCTTAAGGCATCAACCCTTCTTCGATACATATATCTATGTTTTGGAGAGCCACACCAACAAGAATGCAAACTTGATTCTGCTCAATATTAACTTTTCCCCCATATTAAAATGCTTCTACCTGAATATTTTGATTAGACGAATAAGGCATTTCTGTAAATATGTGAAACTGTGGTTTAGGTCAAATAGGAAAATATTCCTATGGAAGTGATAAACAGTAAAAAAATAAACAATCATTGCATTAGAGTTTCATTTCATGTTCAGTTTGTTAGTTCCCACATATGCTGTATAAATCTGAAGCTAATTTATACAAATTATATCATTTTTAGCTTAATTTTACTTCTTCAGTGAGAAAAATCGACCTGTTTTGAGCTTGAACAAGCACATAGGGACCTGGATTAATTCCTGAGAGGTGATTATCAATGATAGAGGATCTGGATTTGTTTTGTTTTTTTTAACTTAATCGCTTGTTTACATAAGGCTCATGTGCACAAGTGAGTCTATGTGGAAATAATGTAAACGTCATGCTTTTGAAAATAAAAGCAACACAGTTGTATGGGATTTCCTTTTTTCTTAATTTATATTCTGACCTATGATTGACCTACAATATAATGACTTAAGACTCATTTATATCTACAGTGTGTAAATCCGTGGGTTCATTTTAAACAATGTTACTGTCACTGCTCACATACTTCTATAGGTCACTGGGGGAGCAGCACAGAGTCAGAAGTTTATGACAAGAGCAAAATCAAGGTGTTTGTTTCATGAGCTGAGCTGCCTTACAATCAAATAAAAGTCTTTCTAAAGCTCATCAGGAGGAATTTTTACTGTTTCAAATAAGTTCCTTGTTTGTGTAAATATCATGGTTAATTTCAGAGTGTAAGATTGAATTTCCCCAACAGGGGATTAAATAAAGGATCTCTCTCTCCATCCATCTATCTCGAAAGCCTGCAGCATCTCAGGAGTCCAACAGGGGGCTCCAAAGTACCACCTTATTTTGTTTCTTTTTTACAGTCATCATATATTTACAGTAAAATTAATCCCGTGAATCAAGCAAAATAGACTTACATCTGGTGAATTATTTGGCATTTTTGCTTTTCAATGTTTTTTTTTTTTTAATAACAAACTTCTGACACAGAACAGAACAAGGGATGACATCAGTTCAAAGATGTAAATGGAGGAAATACGTAATATACTGATGAAGTCAAAAGCAAACCAAAATGAAAAAAAAAAACCTGCATCTTCACTCCTCTATTGCATTCAGTCAGATAAAATCTGGTGTTAAGAGTTTAACATATTCTGTCCATTTAGACCAGATTTTGTAAAAAAAATTCCCTCTGGACTTTTATGGAGAATGACAGCCTCTCCAGAATATAAATCTGATATATTATTTCAATCCATTCCTCGACAGTTAGGGGATTACTACTCAGCCATTTCTTTGAAATAGCTGTTTTACTTGCTGCTAAAAAAATCTGTGCTAATTTTTTTATCACTTATATTCCACCCATTACAGAAAAAAAAATCACCCATGAACACCGTGTTGAAATTAAAGGGGAAAACCTGCTTTTTTTCATTAGTCTAGCTCAGGGGTTCTCCAAATTTTCAACCTTTTCAAAAACACTTTCAGTCAAACACCCCCCTTATATAGCTGAGAATAATTTTCAGGAAATAATATAGGAAATAACATGAATAAATGTATGATTGTGATTTTTTTAGTGCCATAACAACATTGAAATAAAAGAGGACTAAATTCTATACTTCTGTAGGGCAGCATTTTTCAGAAATAATTAAAGATTAAAGCAGCTCGTACCTTTGATGGACGCCTCAAATACTTTGGCTGATGTTGAGGCTTTTCACATTGTTTCTCAGGACGACTTAAACGTGGCATGGATTTTGACTCGCGGTGTCGTTGAAGATGAGCTGGATTCATTGAGCTGTTTGATCAAATATTCCCGCAAAAAAATAAAAATAAAAATATTCCTCATAATACCAGTAATCTCTAGGAAAATCACTTTTTGACATTTTCATCATCATCCACCTTTTTTTCCCAAATGATTTATCTTGTTTCAACCACCTGTCCATTGTTATCCTCCCAGTTGCGCTGTTAATAACATGCAAATTGGAAATAGTGACTTATTTGATGTTGCATAGAAATTAAAGTTAAATGCTGTTGATAAAGTTGTTTTTAATTAGAACTTTTAGATTTGTTCTGATGCAACTTTTTTTTATAACATTTGAGATTCATAGGTCTAGCTCACTGCATATTGTTTTAAATGATCTTTAATTGTAGATTATCCTTCAGATGGTTGTAAACATTTGCCTGAGTTGATAAAAAAAATAAAAGAAAAGCTGTGTTTGGATCACTCTCCCATCCTTCTCTCCAGACGTTGCCTCTCAGTTCGTATTGATCAGTAATATTTGACCTTTGGGAGAACACACAGCATCTCAAAGAGGAGGTTGGCACCAGTCAGTGCAGTGTTTCCTGTCAGAGAGGAGATATATGTGTAAAATATGATTATATGGGTCAATGACGTGACGTCCCTTTTTTGTGTCCAAGTGCAATATTTCCTTCCATCATGAATTGAGTATTTCATCACATGTATTTCTTTATTCTATGAAACCTGTGTTATTTGAACACATCTTTAAACTATTAAAATATAACATGTTTTTTTGTGTTTTGGTTCCTCAAACCCCCAAAATGTCAGGTGGTGCAACCGTCCTGACAAGTATCCACAGTAATTAAACTCTAAAAGTTGAATGTCAGTTATTGTAAATTGAAATTAAAAACACAGTGGCATTATTTTATGCTTGAACCTTTTTAAATAAAACATTCTTTGCGAATAAAAAGAATTTTAAAGCTGTTGAGAAATTTAAAAAACTTTTGTCCCGTAATTGTCACCTTGTCAAATGTCAGGGTGGTGCAACCGTAACATTAGACTTTTATTTTAAAGTGAAGAGAATAAAACAGGAAACAGGAAACTGCATCAGCCAGAGGAGCCCAAATGACATTTGTGACCAAGTGGAAAAGTTTGTAGATTTCTCTGAAATACTGATAAAAAAGGTTTTTATCCATGTCAGGTGGTAATATATTAGAGGTAACTTGGTGGTAATTAAGTGTGAAAAGTACCTGTGGTGTCGTAAGGTGGAGACACTTCCACTAAATCACATCCAACAAGGTTCAGACCACGACAGCCACGAATAATCTCGACCCCCTTCATCAAAAGAAAAGCACAGAAATGTGTCAGTTTTAGGTTTAGTTATCAGATTAACTCTATATACAGTAGCTCCTGTGAGGTTAGAGTTTGTTTTTCTGCGTTCACCTGGATGGGAGTCAGGCCTGCGATCTCTGGAGTCCCAGTTCCTGGAGCGAATCCTGGGTCAAGAGCATCGATGTCGAAACTGAGATAAACCGGGCCGTCACCCATCTGAGCCCGGACCTCGGCCATGAGAGGAGCCAGGGATTTGAACCAGCACTCCTCCGCCTGAACCACACGGAAACCCTGCAGCACAAACACGAGACGAGCTGTTCACTGACAAGAGTTTACGACGCAAGTACTTTTTCATTTCTCATTTACAAGAACAATGCTTTTAACCCTGTGGTCACTACAGTGGACACCTATTTAAAAGTTACTTACTCCTAAATTCAATGATCCATGTGGTGGAAATTCATATTAGCCTGTTTCAGGATATTTTTATTCTTCTTAGGGCCTGAAAACATGTTTTCAATTCTTTTTTTCCAAGCATATGTTTATTTTAAATAAGTTATAGACAAATATTTGAGGGTGAAAAAGCTTATTAACTATAAATTACTCAGTGTTCAAATGGATGAAAGAGAGTTAAAATGTTTCACAAAGCATTAAAACAGATTGTTCAAGAAAAAAGGAAAACTTTTTTGCTTTTATGCTTTAAGACCAATAAAAACACTCAAATAATAATAATAATAATAATAAATGTTATCTATAGAGTGCTTTTCTAAATACTCAAAGATGCTTCACAGACATTAAAAACATCAAATAAAACAACAAAGTAATGATAACAATAATAATAACCTATAACAATGAAAACAAGACAAAACAAAACCATGGGATACATTTACAAGCAGTTAGACATTAAAAGCAGTTTTAAAAAGATGCGTTTTGAGGAGGGTTTGAATGTAGATGGGTTTGAACAGGCTCGGATGTGTTGTGGTAAGGTGTTCCAGAGGGTGGGGGCAGCGACAGAGAAGGCTCTCAAAGGAAAAATCCTGACACTGACTTTCGTAATTCATGCATCTGAGAATTAATCAACCTTTCAAGCTGTACCTGTGCGCGGCTCCACTCGTACGAATCAGGAGAGTATCCTGAACCACGCAGCCCGATCTGCACCACCCTCTTACAGTCCAGCAGCCCCTCCTCCACACAGCGTCTGAACGGGGTCCCATGACCGATCTTCTCCCCAAGAACCACGTCACTGGTGTCTGCATGAGCGTCCACGTGGACCAGACCCACCGGGCCATGTCTGATAAATCATTTCAGAGGAACAGGAAGTCATATATGTGAAAACTTTAGATTTTTGATGAATTGTTAAGAGTAGAAATGGGTTTAAAACAACTGACAGTCACTATAAAAGCCTTCAAGTGGATCATTCAGCAGTTACACTAAAAATACTTCGAAAAATGTGCAAAAGTATACACAAAGAAATGTAACTTGCATCTTTGGGTTTAAATTATGTCCCTTAAGGAACATGCAAAACTTTTATCAACTGTTTTACTGTCCAGGATAACTCATGAGGACTTAAAACAGTGTAAATCATTCACTGCAGCCAAAAAAAGAAGAAGAATGGATCACTTACTTTTCAGCAACAGCTTGCAGGATCGGATATGCGATTGTGTGATCACCACCTGCAGAAAACAAAAACATATAAATGTGTAACTTCTGATCACACAACTACGAGGTTATAAGACTATGATTGTGCTTTGTAGTGTTTTTTTTCTCTACCCATAGTCAGAGGAATACATCCAGCAGCCACGATCTTCCTGTAGGCCTCTGTGATGCGTCTGCACGTGTCCTTCAGGTCGTAAACGTTCACGTTGACGTCCCCGATGTCCGCCACCATGACGGACTCGTACGGGGCCGCTCTGGTGCCGCTGTTGTACGCTCTGAGTAAAGCCGACTCCACTCTGATCTGCCGGGGACCAAACCTGCAGAGAAGGAGGAAAAATCCATCCAAACATTATCATTTCTGTTTTTTCAGTCATTGGGTGGAGGCGGGATGGGACTCATACAGGTCAACTGGCAAATTTAATTACACAAACTAGATTAAATCGTAACATGACCTGCTGAAATATTCTAATCACAGACCATGCAACATTTCTTTAACCTGAAATGAGTCAAAATATTAGATACATCAGTTTTCACATCTGACAATTCACACACAGGGTTTAGGTAACGAAAAAAAAACAGATAAATAAATCCAACCTATCACGGTAATGTAATCTCAGATAGGGCTGAACGATTTATCGTTTTCTGATCGAAATCGCGATTTCAAACATCATGATCATGTGATCACTTGAGCTGTAATTTTTTTTTTTACCCAGGATCTGTTATATCAGCTGTTTCACACACACCTATAATGAGAGTGAGACCGTTGGGAAAAATCCTTTTTCCCTTGGGATTGTTGAATTTTGTTTTAAGTTGTTTTGTATTTTATTTAACCTGACACAATTGAGGATATTTTGCACTACATCATTTTTAAAAGTTAAGAGTCAAAGATAGCTCTTTTTGTTCTTCAGTTTTTATAAGTAAAAATACGATTTAAAAAGCCCGGTTTAGAAATAGCAGGAATAGGTGTTAGACTCAGGGTTTTGATAGAAGTCAAAATTTGACTATTTATCTAAAAATCTTATTTCTAATTTTTTTTTTGCCTTTATCCTATAATTTTGCATTTATGTTGTAAATTTTTGACTTAAGTCTTAGAATTTTTACTTTTTATATCAAAATTTAAACTTTAAATCTCAAACACTACCTTTATATCACAACATAGACTTTTTATCCTAGACTTTTGTCGTCTTAAAATTTTGACCTTAAATGAGAAAGTTTGGACTTTTTCCAAATAATGTTAAATTGATTTCTTAAAATCTAACAGTTATTGACTTTTTGTCTTAGAATTTCGTCTTTATTTCTCAAAATTTCCACTTTTCATATTACTTTTTTTTAAAAGTTTGAAACAATTCTCACCTTCAGGTTTCGTTTTCATCCTCACATTAGAGTAAAAGCTTTTGATGTTTCAATGGTTTGATGTATATTTTTGTCACATTTGTAAATGTTACTGTACAATGTGAAAACTTCACTTAAGTTTGATTTAAAGAAAATCGTGAATCGAATTGAAATCGCAACATCTGCCAAAAAAATCGCAATTAGATTTTTTTCTAAAACCGTTCAGCCCTAATGTCAGATGTGAAAACTGATGAGAAATACTGTCTGTTATCATCTGGTAATACTGTTCAGAGTATTTTACTTTGTGTGTGTGTGTGTGTGTGTGTGTGTGTGTGTGTGTGTGTGTTACAGTCTGCCTGTTTTGTCTGATTATTTATTCTATTTTCATTTTATCTTATTTTCTGACTTTCAATTAACATACTCACTATTTCAATTTCTGTATATACCTACTTAGACAAACTATATTTGAGTGTAGCTTTAATGTTTTCTGTGTTATTTGCCATCCATGGGTGAGGGGGGGGGGGAGTATATGTCATGACCCTCATTGTTTTTCAACATGTGTTGCATACGTGAAACCACAATAAATAAAGTCTAAGAAATATATATATATATATATATATATATATATAAGATACTTTACTATGTGGTAGATGTTTTATGTTTACACCAGTGTTACTCAAACTTGCTCAACCAGAAACAACAGCGTCTGAAAACATCCTTGCTAGAGAAACAATGTCAGTGGTAAAAACAGCAAGAAGTAGCAAAAACAATGAGTTAACAAGGTGGCAAACGGGGCCAAAAAGCTGCAAAATTTGGTTATCAGTGATGAAAATTAGGAGAAAATTTGGAAAATGGTCAGACAGTAGCACAAATTGGTCCAAAAGCAGCAATAAAACAAAGAAAAAGAAAGATAATCATATTCAATATAGCGAGTGATATTAAATTCTCCCAGAAACAAATTAGCTCTCTTTCTAAAAATTATTTGCTCCTTGTTTTATTTATCTAATATGGTGCATTTTTTAATTAAGATTAATTTATTGCTCTTTTTTATTTGCTAATTTTTTGTTTGACAAGACATAAGTTGAGGAACCTAACAATAATCGCATAGTAAATAGCAACTGCAATGTAAGGAAACAAAATTGCAATGACATTATTTCTGCATTGTTATTATTTCTAATCGTTCAGCCCTAGTTTCTGCTGATGCAACACACAAATATTCAACCTCCTCCTTAAAAAAGGTCCTGGTGTGGGATGGTACTATTTTAAAGCCCGGGAACCTTGCTGTCGGGCCTGTGATGCTTAAAGTTTCTGACTAGTAGAGAAACCACTGTCTGCAAAAAAAAACTTTAATCCACTTGGTTTGATAACACCAGCAATAAATGCTTTTATAAGACTTGAATAAAAAGGAGTGTGACAGGAAATTGGCTGGGAAAATGTTTATTGAGGTTATTAACTATGAGGGAGGGAGGTTGGGTCAATGATTGATGACCTTTTTTCAAAATAAAAGTCTACTATAGATGAAGATATAAAGTTAATGATTTACATGTTCTTTATGTGACCCTGCTGGGATAAAACACAGTATCATAAAAACATAAATCCTCCTCAAATTTTGAAAATTATGCAGGTTTGAGTGTTAAATAGATGCTTCTTTTGACTCACAAACATGCTCACTGTTATAATGTACTGTTATAATGTATTTTTATAAATTCCCCTCACCTGGCTCCAGGTCTGTTGGAGGTCCCAGTGTCTATGGGGACCCCGATAAAAGCAGCATCCAGCCCGTCTGCTGTCTCCTGGTGCGGTAACTTGGCCATGGTTGGGATCCCTGAAACCCTCGCGACAAACTCTGCGCTCGGAGGAACATTGAAGCGGCTCCCTGACAAGTTTCGGTTTAAGTTTCTGCACAAACTTCGCTCCTCGAGGCTCAAAACCAAAGTTTTTCGCGTCCTTAAAGTAAATAAATCCGCTTTAGTTTCACTGCAAACCCGGGAAGTGACAGCGCGGGTTGCATTTCTGAAAAACGAAAACATTTTTGCAGACACTTTGATTATACAGCTGCTGTTTGCTGTCGCAGGCCGACCACTACTCTATGAAGAGTTCAAAACAGGCTCGTAATTTTTAAAACCAAGTTCAAAAGAAGCTTTAAAAATCTCCTAGAAATGTTTTTAAAATACAACCTCATCTCTTATCTTAAATGAAGCACCTATTAGTATGATTTTACAACACTATGTAATAAAAAGACCTATATTTAAAACCTGTCTGATAGTTTTTGTGTGTGAGTGTGTAAGTTCCAATACGCCTCTGTGTTCATGAAGGCAGCACGGGTCAGCAGGTGGGCGGTACAGGCAATAAAAAAACTATTAACAAAGAAATATCACACCTTTTCATAATAAAGTTATAAATATGCAATTGTGGTAAAACTACAAGCACCAACCAAATCATAAATACTTAAACATTCGAATTATTGTAAGAAATAAAATTAAAAATAGGCGTCAAATCTGAAATAAAACAGTAGATAATGACCTTTTTTTTTTTTTCTTTTTTTAAGGCAAAGCTCAAGACCCACTTATTTCCTCTTTGTTATATGTCTTGATTTGTTTTTATTGATTGTTTGTTTTATTGATTGTTTTTAGTACCTGAACAGCACTTTGATTGAAAGCGCTTTATAAATAAAATCATTATTATTATTATTATTATTATTATTATTATTATTATTATTTTATTAAATGGTATTTCATGGTAACACAACCAAAAAAGAGCCGACATGCAGTTGCTATTGTTATAAATGCATATTGTGTGCTGAGCATTACTATTATTATTATTATAACTGTCCATATGCACTTTTGCTTAAAGTGAATTATTAATCACCTAGCATTAATCTTTCCTCACACTTATCTGTTGAAATATTGGTTTGCTGTCCTTAGTTTGATCATTATCCACCTTTATTGGTCGTATATTGTAACTTTTTCATTTTATATACATATATATATATTTATTTATTTATTTATTTTTATTTATTTATTTATTTATTTATTTTTATTCAACAAATGAAGTATTTCCAGTTCTGTTTTAAATATGGGGAAAAGATAACGTCATAAAATCCCATTAAAAAAATATGTTGAATGTTAGTTACCTTTATCAGAATTATATGACATATTATATATTAATTCATAATTCATATCATAGTGTGACAGCTGCTGTATGTTAAGCTAAACCAAATGGGGGTTTCAACAAAGCAGTGAACGAGGTTAAACAATAGAATTAACATTTTGAGACTTCCATCAAATATTTGCGGATCTTTTGATGTTAATAAGTAAATTATGGACAATTTTATACTATTTGTTTCTGTCAACTCCCCCAAATATGGCTGAAAACAAAGGGAAGTTTTACAGAATGCCACTACCAATATGGCGGCGATGTTGACGCGCTAACTTACTAGTCAATGTGTCGTTTTCGTATCTAAAACAACGAGGGACAAAAAAACTTCGCATTACAAATAAATGGGTGACGTCATGGAGACTACGTTCATGCATTATAGAGTTTCTGAAGAGGGCACGTGCATGTTTTATTTCTCCAAACAAGAGATGTAGCTAAAGCTGACAACAGTTTCCGCGAGATAAACACAATTAGCTTCAATTTATTATGTGTGTGTGTTCTTAAATGTGGTGTTATATAATTATGTTCATTTACTGGATGTGAAACAGTTACTGTAGGAGGGGGAGGAGGGTTTTCTTCTGTCTCGTGCGCATTACACCTGTCGTCCTGAGGAGGCAGACTGACGCTCCAACAAGATCCACTTCAGACACCGCTCACCTCGGACCTGAACGCATCTCACTCAAGCTTGTCTCATTACATTGCATAATATCGACAAGCCATCATGGTAAGTGTGACTTTCAATGTGAATTCTCCTGTTTTCATCCTTTTCTCATAGCTTGACCTACATTTCACAGCCTGGGCGGATGGAAACGGGTCATTTCTAATTATTCTAGTGCTGTTTTCCATTGTGTCACCATATTCTCATGTCTTATGTGACCATTAATTCACTCAAAAATTGTGCAAATCGAAATAAATGTGCTGGGTTATAAATAGATTGATGCATGCTTTCACAAGAAACTGGTAATCCTCTCTCAAACAGGCTTAAATAGCACAGAGAGAGCACACATCTCACATTTATGACCTGATTTTGTCCCATTGTGTCTGATGAATGTCTGTCTCTGAACAAAGCATTTACATTCTAGATGAATTCAGTGTGTTACATAAATACTTCATCATCCAGTGATGCTTTTCCAAGAGATTATATAATCTGAAATAATAAAATCCCCCAGAGAAGAGAGAATCTTGTTGCTTGATGCGAAAATCCACCTGTTTTTGTTTGCCCTGCTGAATTTTAGAGATGGATAGAAAAAGGCGAGGTTCCTCGTGAGATTCAGGTTTTTTAAAGAGACAGCACACTGCAACATGTCTGACCTAGATAATCCTCTCTCCCTCCAGTAATCCCATGCGCAATAGACACAGTCTTGTGTCGCAGCAGAAAATGCAAAGTGACTGATCCTCAATCAGAGCTGGAATTTAAATTGAGTTTCTGTAAAATACGTTAAATCACCCCGCAGCATCTTGGAGGTAAAAATATTCAAGGGGAAAATTATCTGAGAGAACTTGGCTGGTGTGGAAATAAAGAAGATTTTGGCTCCTTCCAATTCCTCCATTTTAATTAGCAGCAGACGTGGAAAATCTGTCTTAGCAGTTCAAAGTTCAGCTCCTTTAATCCAAATCTTCTTTGTCTGCCCCCCCACAGCGTGAGTGTATCTCCATCCACGTCGGTCAGGCTGGCGTTCAGATTGGAAACGCCTGCTGGGAGCTTTACTGCCTGGAACATGGGATCCAGCCGGACGGACAGATGCCCAGCGACAAGGCCATCGGAGGAGGAGACGATTCCTTCAACACCTTCTTCAGTGAGACTGGAGCTGGAAAACACGTCCCCAGAGCTGTTTTTGTGGATCTGGAGCCCACTGTCATCGGTAGATATCAACGCTCACTGAAAGAAATTGAAGGTAAAATCTCTGGAAACTGTGAGAAAAATTAACAAATGTTTGATTCTCAGATGAGGTGCGCACTGGAACCTACCGCCAGCTGTTCCACCCTGAGCAGCTGATCACAGGAAAGGAGGATGCTGCCAACAACTACGCCCGTGGACACTACACCATCGGCAAAGAGATCATCGACCTGGTTCTGGACAGGATCCGCAAACTGGTGAGTAACTTGATTGAAGGATTGTTCAGTCCAGATGACTCGTCTCTGCTCTGCTCACCGTCTCTGTGTCTCTGTCTTCAGGCCGACCAGTGCACCGGTCTTCAGGGCTTCCTGGTCTTCCACAGTTTCGGAGGTGGCACCGGCTCTGGTTTCACCTCCCTGCTGATGGAGCGTCTGTCTGTGGACTACGGCAAGAAGTCCAAGCTGGAGTTCTCCATCTACCCAGCTCCCCAGGTGTCCACCGCTGTGGTGGAGCCTTACAACTCCATCCTGACCACCCACACCACCCTGGAGCACTCTGACTGTGCCTTCATGGTGGACAACGAGGCCATCTACGATATCTGCCGTAGAAACCTCGACATCGAGCGTCCCACTTACACCAACCTCAACAGGTTGATCAGTCAGATCGTGTCCTCCATCACCGCGTCCCTTCGTTTCGATGGCGCCCTCAATGTTGATCTGACTGAGTTCCAGACCAACTTGGTGCCATATCCCCGTATCCACTTCCCTCTGGCCACCTACGCCCCCGTCATCTCCGCTGAGAAAGCTTACCATGAGCAGCTCTCAGTCGCTGAGATCACAAACGCCTGCTTTGAGCCAGCCAATCAGATGGTCAAATGTGACCCTCGCCACGGTAAATACATGGCCTGCTGCCTTTTGTACCGTGGTGATGTGGTGCCCAAAGATGTAAACGCTGCCAT